>JAJJMC010011023.1:231875-295246 GCA_023531435.1 Papaver californicum | reverse complement strand
TTAACTTGATCTTCTTCCACGTGTCATGCTTTTTTAATTTACTAACATACCCTAAGGGAAGCAATGATCTTCGGTGAACCCTTTAGGGAGGAGGGTCTTATGTATGTTCGGTCCTCATCTTTGCGGAGTGTCGGATGTTGTCGAAGCGTTGCGTCTATCCGTGGTAGATGTATCTTTTTTCATATAGGTACCGCATAAATACTTTTTCTTCTTTTAGTGGTCTTCATCATCTTTGGTTTTCTTTGAATTTATATCATTTAAATCTTTTTGAAATAGTTGTTAGTCGCGCCAAAGGTGGTTCTTCTGCGCTTGTGGTTAGAGCCTATAAGTCTCTGTCTTTTAGTGTTCTTCTGTTGTTTCTTTCTTTGTGTTTGTAGTATATACCATTCTTTATTTTTTCCCAAGGGGATCATCAGAAACTTGTTACCGTAATTATTAATGCTTATCGGTAGGAGGTTTATGATCGGGTTTGTGCCACTTTAGCTTCCGCTCATGATATGGCTATTTTTAATGATATTGCTTCTCGATCCCTTTGTTGCGGCTTTTGTTCCATCATTTGCGGTTCTATGTTCCTTTGGAGAATCTTGGTGATTGGATGGTGTGTTCATGTTCCGGTTTTGTATCTCTGGTCGCCTTTCCAGAGGTATTGACTGGTTGTCTTTCGTGTTTTTTCTTTCTGTGGGACTTTCTCTTACAATCTAGTTTCTATAGGCGCTTGCTGATCATTACATAGTCGATATCTAGAAAAAGCTGCATTTTTTGAGAAGGAGAGATGCTTTCTTCGAGGAGGCGTACAAGTGTGTCTTGAGGCGTGAGTTTGATGCCGGGGAAGAACTCCATTCTGTTGTGAATGCTTTTGAGAAAGATGGTGGTGGTGATCCACTTCCAACGTTTGGTGTGAAGCCTCAGTACTCCGATGTTGAGGAAATCATGATGAAGGTGAATCAAGATTTTGTTGAAGTTGTTTGTGAGTTTCGTGTCTTCTTTTCTCCTCGGTTGGGGATGCTCCATCGCTGCATTTCCATTTAGAATATCCTCTGACCGCAACCTCTGGCTATCCCGTATGGGTATTTTTCTTTAGTCGTTTGTCCCTGTTTTTGTTTTCCTTCTTGTACATGAAAGATCGTTAATAAAAATATTTTACCTTTCATGGATGTGTTTTCCTCTCCTAATCTACTGCTCCGATCCTGGTAAAGTTGAACGTCACTTATTTTCCCGTTACGTTGTTTTTGTCGGGCTCTAATCTCTGGACATGCACTTGCTGATTGGATAACTTTCACACAGTCGGACCTATTCGTCCATCTTTGTTTTATCATGCTTCGTTCAGTAGGGAAGGAGCGACCTTGCCTTTACAGGAAATTCTTTAGACAGTTGGATCATTTATTCTCATTTTGCCACTTCACGTGGGATTTGATGCCCGTTTTATTGCCAGTTTTGTATATGATAAAATATCAATCCACTTGTAGTTGGAAACCATCAGTGCCAGTAGCTAGAAGATATGAAAAAATCTAGAGTCGAGATCTCTAACTGCTTGAGTCACATAACAACAGCTAAGGACGCGTGATAATAGCTCGAGTTATACGAATAATTTTACATATATCTAGAAAATAAAACTGGAAGCTGAAAAGCAAAGCACCTGGAATGAAGAGTTGGATGGACATCAAGGACCTGTACTTCAGAGTTGAAGGCAACTTAGTTATCTGTGAGCTGATAAGATGAGTACCTGAAGAGATGGAATTTACAGGATTGAAGATCATACGTCTACAACTATGAGGCGGAAAAAAATAAAGTAATTTGTTGGGTCTCAGTGATACACGATATGTAGTTGTTCTCCACTCATCACATAAATAACATGTAAATTATCTCCTATGTATATAGTAAGGATCATTTAGTAAATGAAAATCCATCAGTAAACTTAATCTTTAATTTCTCCTTCTTAATTGTTTTGTTCTCCTCCACTACTTCCAGAAAACTCCATTAACAACTACAGAAACCCTATTTTAAGGTTCTAGATCCTAAAGAGTTATAAAGTAACAATAAATTATCTAAGAAGATCTACATCTCAACCGAAATCTGAATATTGTGAAGGTACAATTACTAACTAACAAATTACCACACCTTCATGGGCATTAGAAACAACTTTGAAACTATAATTTCAAAGGGTTTTATGTTAAAATTATACTTTCTAACATCAATTGAACATTTAATTTTTGAAAATCACTTTTGATGAAGTATATTTTTGATTTTATATAGTTCAGATGTTATGATATTGAAATTTGAGTTTTCCGTCCAAAATTTATAGCAATGCATGTTTACAAAGGTATATTCGACTCAAAAACAACTTATCAAAATAATCTTATAATTATTATGAAGATTAAATGATTTTAAAATTTTCAGTTATATAGCATTCAGATCTGATGTATTATGTTTTCATGATTATAATACATTGATTCAATGATGATTCAAATAGATAATGGAGAAGCAACATTGTAATTACTCAGACTGATCAACAGTTATGACGATCATGACGGAAAACAGTCTGTCAACCACTACAAGGAAGTTTGGTACACATTTGGAGAATATCTGATTTAATCCAATAATCTTGATGATATTATATTCATGTCTTAAATCAATTATAAATATACGATTTAAAGATTTCAATCTCAAGATAATTCAGGTTCATATGTGATTTTGCAGAATTTTCGACAACTATGTTGTATTTAGCTTATATAAAAAGCTAGATCTATACAATATATGTTCATTTAAGCAATCAAATTAATTTTAAGAATACTTTGTTGGTGAGCTTGATAAAACAACATATTTCTATCTATTGCATAATTTCATCGTACATATCATACATATTTCAACATAGATAAGCTTAATCTGGACTATCGTTTACTTCTTAAAAATTATTTAAATCTTGGCATAATATGAAAAATGACATTTAAATAACATCTGATGACACAAACATTGAGTGTTAATACGATTTTTAGAAACTATACATTTGTATCACAACTAGTATAAACGATTTCAGATAGATTAAAGTATATTATAGAAAATATGCGTATAATTGATCCAAATGTAGAAAACTAATTACTATTCTTTTTTGTGAAAGATAAAGAAACAAACACATCAAAATTGTGAACGTCATCAGAAAGAATGACAGAAGAACAAACTTCATTTTCAGTTACACATGAATCAAAAAGGCGTCAATATGATAAGTACAACAGACAGAAGATGGGAGAAAGTAAAAGTAAATCTGAGTGGAAGAAAAATAAAAAGGAAATATATCAACTCCATTGGATTGCCTCCAACCGACAAAGATTTATTACTACCACCAACAAAGATAACTTTTACAGATAAAGATCTAATTGGAGTTGACTACCCATATTCAGATGCACTTGATTGAGCCAGTCATAAACAATTGGAATTGCAAAAAGATCTTAATAAATCAGGGTTCAACTTGCGATATTATCTACTTATAGGAAACCAAAAATATTGGACTTTTCAAAAAAAAAGTATCTCTACATGCAAGTGGACCAGCTATCGTAGGGTTTGATGGTTCAAGAAACCATCCTATGGGTGAAAAAATAATGATAGTAAGAGCTAGCCCAATCTTAGTTGATGTACCTTTCTTAGTACTCAATAAAGAATCACCATACAATGTGATTTTAGAAAGAGATTGGTTTCACACACGATACAAGTTATACCATCAACTTATCAACAAAAATTAAAGTTTAGGACTAAACCCGGAGAATACACTATCTGTGAAGACCAAACTTTCTCAAAACAACTAGTTATTTTATTTGTATCACAGAGTAAAGATCCTTACAGAGGGAAGAGGAACTGGCAGTTGAAACAACCATCTAAAATATCAAAACAGATATCATACAAAGATTTTATGTTTGGGTCATAAGTTTGTCCAATTTTGTCTTTGGGTCATTGACCCGTTAGTCAGACAAGTTTTTAGGTCAAGCGGTTATTATTGGTAACATTGATTAGTCCTTTTATTTACCCATTTTCCATTCCGTTAGAGTTAGTAATTAATTTGAATCGAACAATTAATGGTGAGCCGCGTATATAAATTAAAAATTTTCACGTGAAAAGTATCTCCTAGCGTTAGATTGTAAAACTTGTGTATGGTGCAAGATTAGTTAAATGGACGGTATGAAAGGATATGCCTTTAGATGAAGGAATAAATTTATTTGTAAGGTCGAGAGATAGAAACTAGGGCAGAGAACAGGGTCAGGAGATATGTTGGAGGCGACAAGTGGGGCTTAGATTAGTTAGATTTGAAGATAATAGAAGGTGTTTTTTTTTTTTATTAATGTTAGTATTTGGTAGATGAATCATCAACATGCCGAAAAATAACCCAACCAAGTAAGTGATTTAATGTTTGGGTAAAATTAGGGCGTTTAATTTTTTTCCAAAGTTATTGTTGTTGATGATGCTTATGTGATGTAATTGTTGAATTAATTGAAGGTTTTTTTTTATTTGATGATTTTGAATTAACCCAAGATGGTGATTTATTTTTAGGGATGATATAAATCAAGTTTTGGATAATTGGAAACTTTGTGAACGGGAAGAAATTATCAAGGTGCTACATAATTACTTATGCAAAGTAAATACCAATCTTTATGAACTTTGTTAGTAAATAAAAGAAGCATGAAACGTGGAAGAAGATCGAGATAGGAAGCAACCAAATAAAAAAGAGCGAGATTCACACAGTCAATATTAAAGATATCAAATATCGAAAAGACACGAAGCCTCTGAACAATAAATTGCATGAAGGACACATATGATCGAGAAAGCTGGATTACATCGAATAAAACAAACAGCATTAAATGATGACAGATCGAGAAAGTAAAAATAATGATTACTCTATTATCTTGATAATCGAGAAAGTAAAAATAATAATTACTCGAATTATTTTAATGATCGAGACAACAGAAGTCTATAAAGATAGGAAGACACGTGTTGAATATATAAAGCATCGAACCAAGAAACAGTTAAGAGTGATCTGTCAACTAGTGATCGCACCAGATAAAAGAGGAAATACAAGAACGATGGGTACATCGAAATAAAATGGATCGAACCAAAGAAGAGGCAATCCAAGAATGACGACAAGACTGGATAAAATGACACGAGGGCATCGACCCAAAGAAGAATCGATCAAGGAACGATAACCATGCTGGAGAAAATGACGCGTTGCACAAAGAGGGACCCAGTAAATAAATCTATAAATAGAAGAAGCCAGACAACAAAGAGGGGGTCGGGAAAAAATAGGAAGAAAAACCTTAGAAAGAAAGAAAAGAAATTTCTAGGTATGAATCTAGGAGAAGTAATTATATTAAGGAAGGATTTTTATATTTAATTAAACAATATGTAAAGATCATAGATCAAAAATGTTAAATTTGGGTGATCATATGCATCTTACAGAAAAGATTCTATGTATCGTACAAAAATGATTTTATAAAATCAATACAAAGATGTTTGGCTGTTACTCAATTTCAACTTTTAATTGATATGTGAGAATTTGATTGGTTGTTTAGTCGAAAAGATTTTTTGGCATAAACAAACTTAATGAATCCGTAGAAGATCTCAATATCAATTTCAGTATCCCACGAGTAAGTTAATCCCATCCTTAATAGGAATACTACGTACAACAAATTAAGCAATGGATTTGATATTTGATACATTAAGAGATGAAATTATCACACCAAACCTGTATAATATGACTCATTTTACAATTTTTGCATAGAATTAAATCAAAAATCGCCGATGATGATCGTGACTCCCAACTAGCTCGTTGCAATGACTGTATTATACATCTTAGTGCATCTCCACCGCGAGATTGGTTCTTTTTTGAAAAATTTGGCACGCGGTAGCAATGTTTCTTTAAGTTCGCACGTGTGTGCACATATACACCTGATTTAACTGAGTGGTAAACTTTGTAAATAACCAACTAACTGAAGCTAACTGTAATTAACGGGTTGACCAAAATTATTTTCTTGACTAACGGGTCAACAAACCAAACGTTAAATTGGAAAAACTTACGACCTAAACTCAAAGACATACCAAAATTCACGACCCAAACACAAAATACCTCTTAAAATAACCAATATGACATCTGAACAAAAATAACTTCTTGTTGCAGAACCTAAGCCTATTACAGATAAAATTTAAGAAAGCATATCAGTCATGCCAGATAGAAAATTCAAGGAAAATGTGGTTGAGCTCTTAAAAGAAATAAATTTGGGAAGCACGGATGAGAAGAAAACAACCTATATAAGCAACGATCTATCATCTGAAGAAAAAGAAAACTTGCTGAAACCGCTAAAAGAAAACATAGATTTGTTTTGCCTCGAAAATGTTAGACATACCAGGAATAGATCCATCAATAGCTTGTCATTCTTTGAACATCGATCCATCCTTCAAACCAGTGAAACAGAAAAAACGAAAAATAACTGATAAATTATATGATGCTTTAAATGATGACATCGATATAATGATGGAAGCAAAAATAATAAGAGAGTGCAAGTATCCAGATTGGATATCCAACATCATAGCTGTAATGAACTTACAAACTTGAATGTATCTTACCCTAAAGATAGCTATTTTCTTTAAGATATAGATAGAACATTTGAAGCTGTCATTAGCTAAGGAAAACTGTCATTCATGGTTGGTTAATCAGGATACAATCAGACAACGATGAACCCTGCTGACGAAGAACATACAACTTTCATCCCCGACAGAGGACTATACTGTTTTACAGTAATACCTTTTGGCCTGAGAAATGCGGGAAGCACAAAACCGGAGATTGGTAAATCTAATGTTCAACGCTTTAATAGGAAATATAATGGAATATTACGTAGATGATATGGTGGTAGAAAGCTTATGCAGTAACAACTATCTATCTGACATAACCTGAACATTTAATGTCTTGAGAAAATATGGTATGAGAATAAACCCTTATCAAAATGTACTTTTGGAGTCCAAAGAGGAAACTTTTTTGGTTTCATCCTGTAATAAAGACATCAAAAACTCACTGGGAAGCTAGTTGCGCTAAATAGATCTGTATCCAAATTATCAGACAAATACAAATCATTTTTTAACTTGTTGCAGAAAAAACAAGATTTTCTATAGGATGATGAAGCCAAAAAACTCTAGACTAAATCAAAAAATATATATCATTTGTCCCTATCCTTTCTTTACCAATCCCAGAGGAAGAATTGTTCTTATATCTGATAACTTTTTCAACTGCAACCAGCGTTGTTTTACTACAAATTGAAGACAACAACGAGAAACCAACCAATATCATCAACAAGCCGTTGACAGTTGCTGAGACAAGATACAACTAGAAAAGGTCATCTTCTCCTTTAACTTCTCATCCATAAAGCAAAGACCATATTTTATAAGTTGGAAGGTGAATATAGTAACCGAGCATCCAGTTGAAAATTTCCTCTCAAAAGAGACAAAAAATAGGAGAATAACTAAATATGGAATACATAAGAACCATCATAGTTTGAGATTCATCCCGAGAAAATCCGTCAAAGGTCAAGATGTAACAAACTTCTTGGTGGATTTTCCAGTTGAAGACCTAATATTTGACCTGAATTTCAGCGAAGAAACACAAGAATAAGAAAAACCAGAACCAACAACACCTAAAGTAGAAGACGTAATGTTAAACACACCATGAATTTGGAAAATATTTGTGGATGGTGCTTCAAATGCAGAAGGAGGAGGAGCAGGTGTTGTAATCATTACACCAAAGAACAACTACATCAAATTCTCTTACATATTAGCTTTTGAACCAACCACAAACCAAGATGAATTTGAAGCACTCATACAAGGATTGAAATTTGCAAAGAAGTTACATCTGAAAGATCATATTATGTAGTGACTCGCAACTAACTACAAACCAGGTAGAAAGAACTTTTGAAGCTAAAAAATGACTCTATGAGAAAATATAAAGACAAAGTGAACAAGCATCTAGCTGAGTTTAATAATGTCAGTATTAAGAGAATATCAAGAAACAAAATGAGGTATGTTGATGCTCTAGCTCTTCTAGGTTCGACGATACCTGGATCTTGCAAAAGGACGATAAATATTTGGGGTGCTGGAAACATCAATAATCGATGAAGAAACTGATAAAAATTCAGTAGAGAAATCATTTTTAACACAACCTCAAGCCGAAAACTCATGGATGAAAGATATCTACGCCTACCTCAAAACTGGAATGTTACCATCTTTTCCAAAAGAAGCTAGAAAAGCTTTGGAAAATTCATTCAAATCCCAGTTATTAGAAGGAGAGATGTATCAAAAATCTTATCTTGGACCCCTGCTGAAGTGTGTAACTGAACAACAAGGAGAGGAGATTTTATACAAAATACACTCAGGAGATTGTGAAAATCACGCTGGAGGAAGATCGCTAGCAGATAAATCCAGATCGCAAGGTTACTTTTGGCCAAACATGAAAGACACAGTTGAGAACGTTAAAAAGACCTGCGATAAATGTCAATGGCAAACCTAAAACCCTGCATAATTTTTCTTTAAGATCGCGTCCAATACCTAGTAAGATATTTTAACTTACCAAGTTGTATCTTACTACACACCCTTAGCTTTGCAGATCACATCTTATCTTATACCTGGAAAGATCTTAGAATTATAAATGTCATAACTTATTTTATAATCTGAAAGGATTTCACAATCTTTCCAGATAAAATATAATCATATCAACAACCTAAATATTCAATACCATCTCTCACTCCAGAATAAAATTAGCACTGGTAGAGCTTACCCTCTTCCACATTGGCTGGTTAGCGTAACCGCGCACTCTCATTGGTTTAGAGCGAAGATATTCGTGTTTGTTGGATGAAATTTGGTGTTGTATCATGCGTTGATGGGGAAATGTGTGGTACGGATTGGGTGGGTGGTTGATACACACTTGACGGACGGCCCTCATTGTTTGTTATGTCTTGTCGTTGAATGGTTAAGATTTGGGTTTGGACGGACGAAAATCAATCTTACATTCTTACACCCTGTTTACATGACTCACATTTATGGTAATTGAATATTTAAGACGTTAAACGAACGACCAGAGAGTTATATATACATTTCTAGAGAAAACCTACCTAACCATTTTCCTTCTTTCTTTCTTTCTGTTTCTTTCTTCGCTGCTGATGCTCTTTGTTTTCTTTCGCTCTCCTTCTTTGGTTTCCGGTGATTATAGTTATACAACTGATTTATGTATTTTTTTGGTGTTACAAGTGTGGTTGGAGAGGAGTAAGAAAATCCTAATTTTGTTTCTGTGGATTTTGTTATCAGAATCAAAATACTAATTATTTGAATTCTAGTTTGTAGTTAATATTTATTTAAAGACTTATTATTTCCTATGTGGGTTTGCTAATTATTTAATTATTTAATTTATTAATTTTTATATTTTCTATTTTTGTTCGGTATATGATTACTAATGCTCAATGTTTTAATATGTTTCATCACGCGTGATACCCATGAACCCTCTAATGTGTATCTACAGTTGAATAACTAATTTTATAGAGTTGTGATAGTATAACTCATTCGCGGGTTATTGGAATTCAGTATGATGATAAATAGGCTAATTCATGGCCAAGAAATTCTTATTTCTTTTTGGATTAATGAAATTTTCACTTTTTGTTTACTAGGTTTTGTTGTATTCATAGTTTCTTCGGTTGTGCAACTTATTTGAGAAGGAAAGATATCTTGGTTCAAGGATGTTGCCGGTGCTGCAAATGGTGGACTATAGTGGAAAAGATGCAAGAATTGCAAGAATGTATTGATCCGGATTAAATGGCGTCGAATGCTCTTAGTGCTCGTATTGATAAGTGTCTTGATCAAGTAAGTTACCTCTTCCATATTTTTCTATCTTTGAATATGCAAGATTTCTAATTTAAACTAAATCTTAACTTTCAATTTTCGCAAAAGGTGATATTTGAAAAGTGATCTCATTCCAGGTAAATATTTAAATTAATTTTTTATTGTTTGTTTTATTTTACCTTGCAATTTTATTTTTTTCATTTTGAATCATGATAATTTTTATTATTTTTGCTAATAGATTATATTCTTGCGCTTGAAATTATTGAATCACCTTATTCTAAAAGAAACGTTCTTTAACATCTAGAAATGCGTATGCGGACAATTGACGGTATATTTATTTAGCATTGTTTGTAGGGTTCAAGGTGCGATCAGGTCCAATTGAGCTATGGAGTTTATGGTGTATATTTTTAGTTGAGTTGCCTTATCCTGGCTACTATTGCTTACCCTGTTCTTCTAAAACTTTCGGTTATCGGGGTTAGCAGAAGTTGCTAGGTCAAGACAACTTAGTGGCCATCACCTATGCAAAAATAAGAAGGGATGGGAGAGAGTTGTTATGTTTTTTGTTCACTGCATATTTTTTTGCAAGCTCATAGTCTGGTTAGTATTCACATCAAAAAAACTTCAAGTTCTTTGGGTTATAAATCAATTAGTTATCTGGCTACTTAGAACCTTCTCAAATAATATCACTAAGCAATATAGACACTCGTGGAAAAATTTTGGTCACTGTTTAGTTTTTAGTGTTGTCTAGAATAATTTCTTTATGTTTTTTTTTTTGCTTTTTTGTAGGTCTTTTTCCATCTAACAACTACCATATTGTAACAGCCCAATAAGATAGCATACTTCCACAACATTAACATAAAATATAAGTCAAGTTCTATATTCAATGGTTGAAGAACATGAATGTCATTGCATCTCTATGTACATGTTTCATTTACAAAATCGTGATACTTTTACCAATCGTAATAAGGTCGGATCGTTGTTCCTAATTCTGAAATCAGCAAAGTTTAATTACCTGGCCATTTTGAGGGCCACGCAAAACCAATTTGGGACCACTATTTTAAACCCATCCCATAGATGTGGCTATGGGATAACCTAGTGGTATGTAAAAAATACTTAAATACCCTCTCAGTAATCAAACAATTACCATTAAACCTTTCACTAATAAAAGTTTAAAAACCTAAACCTAAACCATTCTCACCTTCTTCTCTACCGATTATCACTCTCTGTTTTCTCTTTTTCTTCTCTTGTTTTCAAACTACCGATTATGGCACAATCCAATTCATCGTAAACCGATTAATCGTAAACCAATTCATCGTATAATCGTAAACCAATTCATCGTCGTAAATACAATCTAAATATGACAATAAAAAAGCAAACATCCCGTCAACCTGCTAATACTAACTGACCGTATTTTTCCGAGAGAATAAGAAATAGAGAGATCGTTGAAGAACATAACGAAGAACACGAAGATGATGACCTAGAAACGGAGACTGATTCCGACAGTCAGCCTCTCCAGAACTTTATAATGGCTCCAATAAGGTAAGGGTTTACCATTATTTGTTTTTATTTTGATTCAATCGAATGAATTCGTCACTAGAATATCTAGGGTTTTAGGTTATATGTCATAATCGGTAGTTTCGTGTTTTTATTTAACTACCGATTATGTTAGTGTTCTTCATTGCTCATGAACATCATACACAATCGGTAGTTATGTTTAGTCATAAACTACCGATTATATTCCTGAACCAAAATTTAGGCATAATCGGTAGTTTCGTATATGGTTGATTAGAAAGTTAGTGATTCATGAACATCGACCATAATCGGTAGTTATATTTAGTCATAAACTACCGATTATATTTATGGACCAAAATTTAGGCATAATCGGTAGTTTCGTATAGGGTTAAACTTCCGATTATGAAAGATAGTGATTCCTCAAAACATTGACCATAATCGGCAGTTATATTTAGTCATTAACTACCGATTATATTTCTGGACCCAAATTTACACATAATCGGTAGTTAATTTTTTTATGGAACTACCAATTGTATGTGTGTCCATAAACTTTTCTGTTCCATTTTTTATGCACAATCGGTAGATAATGTAGAGCCCGAGCTACCGATTATGCACAATCAGTAGTTACTTTGTTTTTTTGACTACCAATTATGAACAATCGGTTGAGTTTAATGTACTTTGTCTACCGATTATGTAGTGATTAAACGGTGTCTTGTTGGAAATAATTGTTCTTTCTTTTGTATCAAAGAAAGGAAAGGCGATCTAAGCATTCCCACGATACAATTCTTTCAGGGCCTCGTCATGAAGGGGGTAAGAAAGTAACTGCTTGTGCAATAAGACAAAAAAGCGTTAGCGGAATTGTTATCACCGAAGGAACTCAACCAAGTGTTCCAAGAAGTAGAAAAGAAGAAGAAGGAGAACCAAGTGCTCCACAAGATAGATACCAAGATGAAGGAGGACCAAGTGGTACAAAGAAGCCAGTTAAGAAGAAAGGAGGACACAAGGTCCCCGATTCTTTGAAGATGAAGGGTATTCAAGAAGGCCAAATTCCTGGCCTCCCAAGAGATGGAGGAGATCTATTATTTGGGTACAAAGACTCTTGGGCGAAAGAAATTTACTCAACTGAGGTAATAATTATAAAACACTATTCTTAACATATTGTATTTTTATTTGTAGAAGTGTTAACTGTTATTCTAATTATTTTTTAATTCGTCGTGTATATTATGACCATTCTGATGCGGTTCGTCTACTCAAACCTACGGATGCACCTACAAAGATAAAAGATTGGCCGTTAGATGGTGAGTGTGAACGGTTCCAGCAAGTTATACTGAACTCGGGGTTATCTACAGCTGCCGAGAATTCAATGTTACATCACGACCGGGTGTCGATATCAGCCTTCATGGAAAGGATGTATCCTGAGACCGATACCTTCCATATGCCGTGGGGAGAGATGATGATCACCCCCGATGATGTGGTGCAGATTCTAAGTCTCACTGACCATGGTACGACGGTGAAGTTTGATTATGTGAAGCAGTTAAGCTGGGAACAACTTTATTTTTACACTGAGAGGTGCCTTGGTTGGGATCGAGCGACATCCAGCGAAGAGTTCCAACGGTGCTTTCCTTACAAAAACAGGCAGTTCAACATGGTTCAACTGATGAAAATGTTCTAAGGCACCAAGGCTAAAGAAGAGATCAATCCAGAGTTTAGCGATGACCTGGTCAATGCTACAGCCACTGCATATCTTCTTTGTGTTTTGGGATGTGTCATTTTCCCCAATGCTAGTGGCAACCGGGTCGACACCAACCTTCTACAACTTTTACATCTTCTCAACAAAGTTCATGACTATTCGTGGGGCACCGCATGTCATGCGTTCTTGATGGAAGAGTTGAGAAAGGCATCGAGGGAACAGACTAGCTAAATTTCCAGGAACGTGAGCCTACTACAGGTATTTTTGTAACTCTATTGATGGTTTAATTGTTATTTTTTTTTCCTCTTTTAAGAATCAATTTTCTCATACTTGGTTTGATATGCACACTAGACATGGATTTATGACCACTTCTCGTCCCTCGAGTTGGCGAAAGAGAATCCGGCATGGGAAAAAGGAACACCCCGAGGAACAAAATACATCTTTGACAACAACCATTCAAGGTCCAAGGAGCAGGAGTTGATTTCTTTGAAGAGGAAATTAGACTCGATGGCGTCCAAAGATGCATGCTTTGATCCATACAAGGAAGATCGAGCTAGTGATCGTATAGCGGGAAGGTATGAGTTGTCGTTCTACTATGGAACCTTGTGGAATCCCACCGGATATGTCATGTACAATGCCTCTAGGGTGATGCATCAACTCGATTATGTCCAAAAAGAACCTATGAGTCACATGCGCGGCAGGTTCAAATTGGATGTCGAGAAATCTACTTGTGGTAAAGACTCTATCACAGTAGTTTACTCTGATCCGTTGAAGATTGGAACAACATTATGCAATATATGATCAACGAGGGGAGATGTGTCAACCGAGGTGATGAGGTAGATCCACGCTATATGGTATGGTACCGACAGCATTCTCATCTTCATGTGATCCGTGAAGATAAAGGAAAGACCACCAGGGTGTACGAATATACTTGCATCATCAAAGAAAAACCCTCTGGTTATGAAAGACCGATACGTAATGTTATTTCCTTTTGATTTTAGTATTACGGCTTAATATTTTAGATAATAATTGTTTGATTGTTATTGCCTAAAAATAGAAAAAAAAGGTTTGCATTTTCTCAAAGAAGATAGCTGGGTACATAAATGCGGGAGTGCCTCCATCAATTGAGAAGATGATGAGAGAGCATAAAGACCTCATTGAAAACATTGATAATGAAGCCTATGCTAGCAAGTTTGGGGAGAAATCTGCGAATAAGCCCAAGAGGCTAGCAGCAAATCCGACCAAAAAATCTCGCGGTTCATCGAGTGCTGATGCTGAAGCAAATGTCCCTGAGGGTGAAGACAATGCCGTTGATGCTGAAAGATTGTTAGCCCTGGTGCTCGTCGTCCTCGTACCAAAACCAAAGATCCTAGAAATTAGATATGGATATGTCTCTGGTGTTTAACACTACTGGTGTTTAACTGTCTAACATTTGAAAGGATATTTTTTTTGTGAGTTATCAATTGATTTGCAAGAGATAAGGGTTTAACAAGTTATTTTGTTCAAATTTTACATTATGATCGGTAGATAAGTGGTTCGAATCACCTACCGATTATGCATTTTCATCAACAATCGCTAGATAACAATCTACCGATTATTTTAGTGTTATACAATCGGTAGTTTAAATGTCTACCGATTACCCTTACCAATGGAACTGCCTGTTCCTGGACACATTTTGGACTATAATCGGTAGGTTATAAAATACATAATCGGTTAGAATTTTGATATTTTTTTCGATTTCCAATTTGGGGCAACATACATAATCGGTAGGTTAAAAATTTCTTAAACTACCGATTATGCATTTTCAAAATTTTGGAATTTTTATAATTTTTTCGTTTTCCAATTTGGGGCTACATGCATAATCTGTAGGTTAAAAAATTCTTAAACTACCGATTATGCATTATCAAAATGTTGGAATTTTGATAATTTTTTCGATTTCCAATTTGGGGCTACATGCATAATCGGTAGGTTAAAAAATTCTTAAACTACCGATTATGCATTTTCAAAATGTTGGAATTTTGATAATTTTTTCGATTTCCAATTTGGGGCTACATGCATAATCGGTAGGTTAAAAAGTTCTTAAACTACCGATTATGCATTTTCAAAATGTTGGAATTTTGATAATTTTTTCGATTTTCAATTTGGAGCTACATGCATAATCGGTAGGTTAAAAAATTCTTAAACTACCGATTATGCATTTTCAAAATGTTGGTATTTTGATAATTTTTTCGATTTCCAATTTTGGGAAACACATTATAATCGGTAGTTTAAAAATTGTTAAACTACCGATTATGCATGTTCAAAATGTTGGAATTTTGATAATTTTTTCGATTTCCAATTTGGGGCAACACATTATAATCGATAGTTTAAAAAATTATTAGACTACCGATTATGAATGTTCAAAATGTTGGAATTTTAAAAAAATTTACGATTTCCAATTTGGGGCAACTTTCATAATCGGTAGATTAAAAAATTATTAGACTACCAATTATGCATGTTAAAAATGTTGAAATTTTGATAATTTTTCCAATTTTCAATTTGGGGCTACATGCATAATCGGTAGGTTAAATTTTTTTTAAACTACCGATTAAAATGGAATCGGTAGATATGTTACTCCATTATCTACCGATTATGATACGTCCATGACATTAAATGCATGCAAAAAATGAATTTTTTTTTGTTAACTATCACAAAACATTGCATTAATATTTGTCTATATATTTATGTTCAAAATATATAATCAAAATCAAATACTCACCATCCGAGTTCAAATCAATTGCGTCCTTTCCTGAACTTGTTAAACGATCTCAACGCTTCATGTTGGACTCGTATTGCTTCAACCACTCCTTACAATGGTTAGTTGGGAAGTAATCCGAACACCTACTCAATGGAGGTAATGGAAAATCATCCGTTAAACTTAAACCGATAAAATGATTGCTATTAACCCATGGCATAATGATTTGTCTATCCTTGACCGACTCATCACACACCGTCCTTGTGGGTGTAAATGTGACACTCACTCCTAATGAAAGAGGACAAAAATAATGTACCACGCAGTTCAATACATCCGCTAAAAGATACCCACATATCGGTATTACCATCTAATACTTGGATCCGATTGTCTCCAATCCGTTTCGGCATTTTACACGAGCATATAACTCTTTGATATCTTGTTGTCTAACATGTTTATCTCCTTCTCTCATCATTTCAATATAAAATTCCTTATCCTCCAATAATTGTGCGGCCATTTTATTTCTTAAATATTGTCATTGTGTGATATTCTCGGTAACCGCCTCACTAAAGTATCCTATTTGTTTCGTAGCAACGTGAAAACCACAATTTTCATCCCCATCGACATCGTCGGTGGACAAAACAAATGGTATAATGAGTAGAGGGAGTTGTTCCAAATACTCATCGTTTATAAGTTGGGTTTGACTAAGTTGGGAAGGAATTGTAGAGACCTTAGATTTGACTTGTCGTGAGCTTGGTCCACCTTGATCTTTCCTTGGACGACCCCTTTTCCTTAGAGCCGGAAAATCTTCATACTCAGCTTCAGTATGTTCATGCCTAGAAAGGTCACGATGACTAGATAACCATTCCTTCAACTCTTTTCTTTGAATTGAGCTCGGCTTTTCGGTATTCGGCCTACCCATCGCCTTTCCTTTATTTGGTTCCTGAACAAACTTTAGACAGGGGTGAAGGGATTCCTCTAAATAGTGCATCGATATTTTCTTTTTTTCCCTATTTGACGTAGAGTAACGCTCGAGTATTCGTGCAAATATTTCCGTCTCCACAAACGACTGACCATCAACCACCGGGGTGCTTGGAGTGAAATTTAATTGCTTCCAAAAGGGATGAATATCATTAATGTCAATCACTTCAATATACCTTCCAAGCATGTGACGACACGGGAGTCCAATACCTATCATCGTCTTGCAGTTGCAAACCGTAGTCTCATCATCGTGATCTCTGTACAACTCCAATTGTTTTATCATGAAATTTATTGCCCACCAAGAAACTTTATAAACTATCTTAGAAGATTTTTATGTTTTAAATGTGCCAACGGGAATCTATGCCGACTTTTTTCCATTGAACCATAAATCTTAGTGAGGTCACGATTGGTAAACTCATGGATTGCTTCTTGGACCGACACGACCCCATTTTGACTACCGACTAGTATGTTCTTTAATCGGTATATCCTCTCCGTCTTCTTTACGTATTTATGATTCTTTCCCACGTGACTCTTTCGCTCGCCACCCCTCTCACAAATCATTTCAAATCGATCAACCTTCACGTGATTGTTGTGAACTACAATGCACATCTTCTCTTTTGCCTTGTTGGTAAGCCATTCCTTTGCCTCCACCTTACTTCCAAATGTCTTAATGCGCATATAACAAAACAAATATCACAAACCTAACCATGTAACACATATTCTTAGAAAAAGTTAAGAGTGGGTAGGTAGCGTACCAAATTATTTGCATAGTGTAGGGAAGTATCAGGACCCTCGTATGATACATGATTAACCCATTCAATAATCTAAGTAAAATAGCAATGAGTTAGACAATGATAATCGGTAGTTAATTATGTTACATTACTACCGATTACCAACAATCGGTAGATAATAATATCCCCGTGCTACCGATTATCATCAATCGGTTGATAATATGTATTCCTAAACTACCGATCATAGAAAGAAATCAAGACAAGTTATGTACACAAAAACAAGTAAAATAGGAGGTTTAATTTGTTACACCATTACCGATTACAATACAATCGGTAGATGACTATATGCCATATACTACCGATTGCAAAGTTTGCAAAATAAAAAATTTGTAGGTTTGGAGAAATTCATTTTTGGGGCGACTAACATAATCGGTAGATAATATGTATTCATAAACTACCGATTATAGAAAGAAATCAAGTCAAGTTTTATACACAAAAACAAGTATAATAGGAGGTTTAGTTTGTTACACCACTACCGATTACAATACAATCGGTAGGTAACTATATGCCATATACTACCGATTATAAAGTTTGCAAAATATAAAATTTGTAGGTTTGGAGAAATTCAGTTTTGGGGCGACTAACATAATCGGTAGATAATAAGTATTCCTAAATTACCGATTATGCAAACAAAAATTCAAAAAAAAAAATCAATTTGAGGATTTTGTATAATCGGTAGTAAGTAATCTTCATGAGACTACCGATTATTCCTAAATTTTGGTCCAGGAAATATAATCGGTAGTTTATGGTACTCCATTATCTACCGATTCTGGGACGTCCATGGCATTAAATGCATGCAAAAATAATTTTTCTTTGTTGTCGATCACATACAAACGCATACAAATTGAGTTTTTGAGCTTCTTAACACAATACCTGATTGTTTGATGTATTATTATCTTCATTTTGATGTGATTCATCGTCTAGGTTTTCTTCCACACTAAAATTTGGATCATCCAACAAATAACCCAAATCGTCATCTCTTAACGTCTTTGAACCTTCAATATTATGTTCTTCATATTCAAACTCACCTTCTTCCTCATACTCATCCATGTTTGTTATTGATTTTAGGTAAAATCTGATTTCCCCAAACTTCTTCTTCTTCTTCTTCTTCTTCCTCTCTAACACACTCTCTATTTCTATTTTAAAACTATAACTCAAATTCATCATCTAACACTAACTATAACCAACTTAATTAACTAATTAATCAAAATTAACACTAATTAAGCAAGGGCAGATTATCCATTAAAGAAAATATATGGATAAGGGGTGTATTGATATTACTTTATAATGACCTTATTTTTTTTTACTAGTATCCCCAAATTGGTTTTGGATAACCCTCAAAATGGCCAGGTTTAATTAGGATTTAGAGTTAAACGTAAAAGGTCAACTGAGGGAAGGATCAAAATTATGTGGAATCAAGCTTTCTATATTGTATTTTGATTTGTATACAACGGGGAGTTTGTCTGAAATGTTACTTTTGGTGGTGGGTGAGTCTGTAGAAATAATGAGCTTTTATTTCTCCGCGGCATTCAGTTCTAATATTTCTTTGTTGGATATTCACTTCTTCAATATTAACCTGTGTAAACTCTATTATATATTTGTTGGGCTAGCAAACAACGTTTGAGAGAATCTAAACCACAAGCGATGGATTTTTTTAATCTTTTTTCTTGCCGGAGCTTGCTTGGGATCGCTGACCAAAGTGAGTGATGATAATTTCGGGGAAGCAGGGTTCTCCTACACAATAATTGCAGTTTGTAAGTAGCAGATCTCAAACCTATACGGACTTCTAAGCGCCAATTTTCTTATTGTACTCTGCCACATTCATCATTTGAGATTTCTTCCATGTATACTACTAACTCATTTGCTTAAAAAACTTGATTGTTGGCTTGCAGCTCTTCTTTGCAAGATTTAAGCTCTTCTGTGCAAGTTCTGGGTAAGTTTTGGGCTAGAATGTCAGAAAATCTAATAAACTTTTTGTCTTTTAATTTTTAGTGTACTCTTAGGGCGGTGTTTGGTATGATTTTTAAAAACTGTTTTTAAAAATCATTTTCTAGTGTTTTTAAAACATACGCTTTTTTTTTGTTTTTATTTTTTAATAAATTTTAAAAAGCTGTTTGGTAGGACTGTTTTTAAAAACATATTTCTAAAAAATTAGTTATAAGTTAAAACTGATAATTTAAAAATTAGTTATAAGTCTTTCTCAAAACAATTCAAAATTAGTTATAAGCTTGCACACATTACAACAATTTTATATTTGTACAAGCTAAGCGTGCTGGTGGTAATGTCGACGTTGATGATAAAGCCACATTGTCCCTGCTATGTTATCTCTATCATTGTTCATCAACTCAATATTCGCCGCGCTTACATCAATGTCAATTGTTGTGCTTTCTTGACTAGTACTTGTGCCTTCTTCATCTGCCACTATGAGATCCTCCGCCATAAATTGACTAAATAATTCATCATTCCTTGAATTCAAACAAATGAAGTTGTGTAAAGTACAACATGCTACGGGAATAAGTCGTTGTCTTCGAAGTGGATAATTTGGCATGCATTTTAAAATCGGAAACCGACTCTTCAACACTCCTAAACAACGTTCAATAACATTACGTAAAGACGAGTGCCTATGATTGAATAATTCCATAGGACCCTTTACCTGTCGACTTCTTCCCCTAAAATCACGCAAATGATATCGCTCTCCACAGTAAGGTGTGAGAAACCCGGGCATGTTTGTGTAAGCGGAGTCTATGTAGTTAATTTCGGCCAACAATATTTGACCGAAATATCGGCCGATATGGACCGAAATATCGGCCGATATGGACCGATATGGCCGATTTTTTTTATTTATTTTTTTTCAAAAAAAAATAATAATAAAAAAAATAATCCTTGTTTTAGGATTTCAATTGTTACTCATATTTTTAATGATATTTTAGAATTATATATGGATATGATAATATCTATAATTAATCTAATGATTTCGATTAGAATTGTAATATCCTTGTTTAATTAGCATTTTAGACGATGAACTTTGAAGTTTGTGATAATATCTATAATTAATCTAATGATTTTCTTATGTTTCCAGTTTGAACTTTGTATGAAATCTATGGATCTATATATTTTAGATGATTACTAGTTTTTCTTTCTAAACTTTGTGAAAAAACGTTTTTTATAACGTGTTAAATATATTTATAATTATAAAATGTGAACTAGTATTTTTTCATAAAATTATAGGTATAAAATATATGGACCGATATTTCACCGATATTTGAACCGAAATTTCTCCGATATACCGGCGTACCAGTGTATCGCTCTCGACCAATACGAACCGAAATCCGATATGTAACAACCTTGAGTGGAGTCAACAACATAATACTTTCCTACATTCACATTAGCAGTTGATAACTTCATTAATTCAACAAAAACATTTGAAGTATTAAATGTAAATTAACATGAACTATAGTAATATGTATTCAATACCTTCCTTAGGCATTGGAAATTTGTTTTCTTCATTCGATATGGCATCCATGAGTATTCTTGCATCATTGGCAGTTCCTTCTCATCCCGTATCTACAAATATGAATAACATATCGAACGAGCAAGCACACATAATGTTCTGCGTGATTTGAACTCTTCTTCCTCGAAATGGAATTTGTTTAGAAGCAGGTGCCCAAGCGCTGATATGGGTTCCATCAATGGCACCAACACAATCCTGTAAAACACCTCATGATATTTGAGTTCTACAGTTTTCGTTTAACAGAAAAATAAATCTTAATAGTGCATATAAGATAAATTAACAAGTAATATGGGAACGAGAGTCATACCACAAACCATGGATAAAATTTAGGATTTGTTGTAATCTCTGGAGGTATCTCATCCATACTGGGAGGTTTAATTATGAGGCATCCAAGGCGACACAGTGCTTTTAAAACCTTCTTAAAGTGCCTGTATACGGTCTCATTCGAATGTTGAAACATTTCTTCAACCACTCTATTGCGCATTGATTGACTAACAGTAGCCAAAAACATTCCGACGCCCTCCTCAACACTTACTGATTTACCATCTTGTAAGAAGTCATTGGTCCTCAAAGTTGAGCACAACAGCCTAAATGTAGAAGGATCAATTCTCATCAAGTTGTACATTCTTCTTGGATGTCCATTCAGTCACTCTAAAATAAACTCTTTCCCACTAAGAAATGTTGTCATCATTGGTATCTTAATATAATGTTTATGCAACTCCGTAACCATAAGAATTTCCATAAACGAGTCTCCTGAGTCTGAGGATGAGTCACTTGATGAACTTGCATCTCTGGATTCCATCGTAATATTGGAATCTTAATAAGAATTTTTGGTACCTGAGAAGTAATTTTTAAAATATTTTAGCACTTGCAGATGTAAAGAAACTAACACATGTCAGGTTCATAGAATTCCCTCTACCTGGTCCTGATCCCATAAAAAGAGATCTTCTTTTGGTACTATTTCTGTGATGGTCCTGGCAACACATAATGTACAGGAAGAAAAACCTTTATCCGTACCACAGGAAGTCATACTATTGGTGGTGTATTTTTCTATATAAACCTTTATTCATGGAGACACTGAACAATGAATAGCCAATGATAAATCAAACAATTGTTGACCATGAAAAACGACACGAACCAATTAGTGGTGGCTAAACATGCAAAAGACACCAATAACAACCTATTTGTTTCTGCCAAGAAAGAAATGGATTGAAGTTCACTCCCAGTTATCCAATTGGAACTCAAAAATTTGATAACTGAGTAATTGACATGTCTAAAACCTACTTATGTACTAAGAGATGCTAATTAGAAATGAAATTAATTACTTCCTTTGATTCTTCCCTATAAACATCAAGGCACTTGACTGTAAAGCACACCTGATCTATATGTAAGTAATATGTTTACGACAACATCTCTTTAGAACTGTTTACATCGCAGATGCTGGAAGACAATCAGCACTTAGCAAGCACCTAGTCTATGTATGTGTAAAAAATACTAAAACTGGTGAGAATTTTTTTTACCGTTTTTATGAGTTCTTCGGGACGTCCTGTAGCACAGTCAATTAATGAATGAATTCCTACTAATGTTGCAGGTACTGTCTCTGGCTTGCTAAGATCTGCCTGCTCAAACATCATTACATATTTTTATGTATCAGCGATGGCTACCACTAAGAAGAAGTCTTTTCTATAATTCATTTATGCTGGGCATTCAACAGTCATCACACACAAAGTTCCAATAAGGGAACAAGAGGGATAATGCAGTCAGGTGTCTAACAATAGATGAACAATAACAAAACTAGTGTACACAGCACATACTAGCGCATAACAAAAGATGTACTTGATGTCTCCTCAACACACACATATGACAGCAAACGAAGACAAGATTGTGAAAAAAGACTAGACAATTCTAAACATATCCAGCGAACTGAATTCACATAGTCTGTTGCATTATCTATCACCTCAGTTATCAGAACTTTGAGTTTTCCCAACACTGGAAACTCAAGAGTGATATATCCCGCCCCATCAGGTATTACAGACGAACTAAATTCATATAGTCTGTTGTCCTAAGCTCAGATTAACAACACTCAACCAAGTACACATTCTAAACACAACTGATTACAAACTCTTAAGCCACATAATTTTCCTTGATTCTTTCATTTTCTTAAAGATCCTCCGATAGTCAGGGTTTGTGAACTTATCGATGGCTTTGAGATACACATCATCGTCCACTCCTTCCATGTTGTCCAATATCTCGACACAATCTTCAATAGATGATATCTCGGTACATACAGGAGATGTTACTTCCTTATCCTTCTTACGTTCAGCCTTAAGTTTTGTAACTTCAACTTTGGCTTTAAGATTTTCAGTCCATGCTACAAGTGCATCATCAAACCTTGATGATTTAGTCGCCTTTCGCTGTGGAAGATCAACACGAAGTTCCAAAGCACGTCGTTGTACATTTGATTGTGTGTGTGATGCAGGTGACTCGTGTCTCCAGAGCTAGCGGGTTCTACATGTACCCCTTTTCCAAGAAATTTTGTTTCCATGTCTCTTTCGGTGTCCGAGTCAGGAGGAGACTGAGTTGATGGATTAAACATACTCCCGGATGTTGTAGTGCTATTGAATATCTATCCTAGCATATGGTAATTGTCTAACCCCTTTTTACGGAAGGATTTTGCACCAGGATATTTCTGCATTATGTACAAAGTAAAGATGAATAAATAAATATTGAGCAGTAACTTAGAAAAAGCTTCAGGAGAAGACAACTCTAATAAGAATCATACAATTGAAGACAAAACCACCACATTATCATTGTTACAGTCGGTAACCGAAGAAATGGAAGCATCTAAGAAGGAACTGGCACGTATTAAAAGAAAAGGATTTAAGTTAATGGCTTCCATGGATATCATAAGAGAAAAATACAAGAGCGTATGTGAAGAAACAACACGGCTAAAGAAAGCAGAAAAAGAAACAGATTCAAATATTCAGAATTTGAATACAAAACTCTTACGAGCCAGAAACAGGTTGGAAGCAGCATCTTCAGCTGAGGAAAAATCCACATCCATTGTATCAAATTTATCGATCACATTTCAGCAGTTAAAGTCCGAAAGCGACACAACAAGGAGAGAGTCAAGACTAATAAAGGAGGAAATGGTACGCATTAACGAAGAAAAGCAGAAGAACGAATCTGAGATCAAATTAACTTAAGAGAAACTGTAGTCTGTTGTACAAGAACTTGAACTTGTTAAATCATCAGAAGCAGTGTCCCTAGAGAAACTGAAGATTCTTTCTGAGAAGACGGTGAAATCTATAGCATCCAAGTCGCAACATTCGTCTTCTATAACAATCTCAAAGTTTGAGTATGAATACTTGATGGGGCGTGCGAAGAGGGATGAGGCAGTGGAAGAAAAGAAAGTTGTTGCAGATGAGGCATGTATTGAAGCAATAAAAGTTTAATGGAGTATCAAGAATTATACAGAACTGTGAAGTCACTGAGAGAGAGTTTAGACTGTGAAAACAAGATACATAGCGGGAGGCAGCTACAACAAGAAATTTTGATGGAGATTCAGAAAAACTCACAAATCAAAGAAGCCTTTCCGAGTAAAGCAAATACAACATAAAGCGTGAAAAAACATAAACATAGACACCACTTCAGCTCCAATTTTTTAAAAAAAAACTGATGGTTACCTCTTCTTCATTGGATAAGCTCAACGCCGGCAGAGCCATGGGTCCAGTTTAGCCAAAGAAGAATTCAGATGGGTTTTGATGTTGGTAGTTGAGGAATGGGATATGTGTTAGAAGACGCTCTTAGTGATGGGTTTCAGTCAGATTCTCGGGTTCTTGCTGAGTTGCGAAAAGAATTAGATAGACCTGATGTTGTGTGTCAATGCTGCCATGTTGGAGGAGATTATGGAGCTGTGAAGTTTTGATTGAAATGGGATTGAACTTCCAACGAGACACTAGAAGGGAAAGAATGGAAGTTGCAATCATTGACACATATTCGAACAAGAAGACCGAGAAGAGGAGGAAGAGTGTTGTTGTTGGATTTAGGCGAGAGAGTAAACAGGGAAGAACAAGGTCTGTGGCTGTTTTAGTAGGAACTGATTGAGATTTAGAATCTTAGTTAATGGTGTTGGATTCTGGGTGGAAGAAGATACAATCAGTGAAAGAGAAAGTGAAGATGTTTTGAGCTGTGTGTATCGGGTTGGTCTGTTGGTGGTTACAGCCGAGATAAAAGCTGAGAAAGAAGATTTGGGTTACCGTGAAGAAGGATATGGTCCTGAATTGATGCAGAATAGATGGAGTGAAGATGGATCTGGTATCCATGAATAGCAGTGAAGAACTGAAGGTGGATGTGTGAATCTATTGAAAAAATGGGTTCTGGTGGATGGTTGTGGTTATATGGCAGCGCAACAAGTGGCATGTTAGGTCTTGAAATTGTAGGTTTGAATGTGAGATTATTTCTGAGTTTGAATTGTTGATGATGATTGGAACAGGGAGGAGATGAATGTTGGTTGAGATGGTTTGGTGAATCTCTTATCTTCAATTATGTGTTTAACACAGAAAAATATACCAAAAAACAAATGAATCAAATGAATAGTTAAATAAAAACATATATGCAGATTACCTTCAAGTAACGCTCCCAAGCATCATCACTTGCAATTACCGTGTTTGCTGCTGGATCCCAACCCATACCGGTATCACTCAACAACCTTGCATATTCCCTATTTAGTATACACAGTCGGTTAAACTTGGCTTTCAACTTTGGAACAATATATCTTTTACCAAACCTAGTAAAGATAGCATTGTCTATTACTACCCTTTTTTTTCTCCAATGTAGTGGTTTGTAACCCATTTTTGGCTTCTTTATGAACCAATCCAACAAAGTAATCCACAATAAACTGTGGCCATGTGCGAACCTCATCTATATTATCACCACTTGATGCAGAAGTCATCTTTTGTTCACTTTTATTCAGCAACTGTGTAAGATGGCTGTGATAGGCTGACCAAGTACTGCACTAATGCTAACTAATGGATCAAACTGGAAAATCATTGTGTAAAGCATCAGGTTAATTCTAACCAGCGTCTTTGTACTAAAAACAACTTATAAACTAACAAAACAATTGAAGTTGATTACTTACAAAGATAGATTTTAACTAAGTATAAAGAAATGAACCAGAAAAGCATCATATAGAACAATGTGTCAAATTTCAAGTTCATTTTCACTGTTGGCTAGTCGCATAAATTCACATAAGAATTCTTCCTAACAAAGTCATTTACACGAAGCTATGCCACAAAATCTTGTAAGAAACCGCATGAGAAAGGTTTGGAAATAAAAGACGAAAGCTTACCTCCGAAAGCCTTAGTTAAAGAAAAAGAAAAAAATTGACGCAAGTAGCAGAAGCATTTAGAGTGACGTTTTCCCTGGAGATAATAATGTCATAAATTCTGTCAGGCATTTTATCAAACAGTCAATATTCCAAGTCTAATCGTTGCTAGTGAAAACACATTTGATCATAATTTCAACAAATACATTGAGAATTAAAGAGATGGGTTTGCCAATAAAGATGGAAAGTTACCTTTTGAAGCTTTCTTTAGAGTTGTTGAACAAAGTGGTTGATTTCCAAAAACCCACCGATGATACCTGAAAAAAAAAATAGGTTAAAATTAACCAAAATTTGAAGAAAAAAAACAATCACGGAACAAATTTCTAGTAATATAACCAAAACCCATTACTATAATCACAATAATATAACAAATTTCGAATTAACACAGCAAATCCAACACCATCAGCGACCCATTTTAGATTCGAGCTACATAACAACCTTGTAATTTCAATCTTGACTTCACCCACTCAACCAGACCTTTTTTCTTCTTTAATTCCACGAAACCCATCTCTCCAATTTCATCAACAATGACATCACCTCTTTAGACTAACCCTAATTCATCTCTGCAATTTCATATTAGATACAAGCTATTCTTCCAAATCAAAATCAAAACCCATATTCAACTTCTATTGCAGAAACTAACCCTAAAGAATACTCGAAATCCATTATTTCTTGTTCATCTAAGATTTCAGATCGTTGCACTTTGCCGGCGTGAAACGGTGAAGAATAACGGAGAGAGAGAGAGGAAAAGACTTAAGAGACAGAGAGAAGAGTTAAGAGCTTACTGGGTAAGATGTAGCTTTCCTCTCATTTTGTCAACCTTCTATTGTTGTTCTCATACAGTAGCAACCATGATAGAGAAGAAAAAGAAAAAGGCGAGAGAGACAGAAGGCAAAAAAAAATAAAAACAAGAAGAAAAGAAAACACGGAAAACGATTTATAATCGTTTTCATTTTTTCGTTTTTAAAAACAGAAAATAAATAAAAAATGTTTTCTAAAAACATCCCTACCAAACAAGTTTTTTTCCCTTTTCTATTTTTTCTGTTTTTAAAAACAAAAAACTGTTTTTAAAAACTATAACAAACAACCCCTTACCTTTCGTATTTTTTTTGAAGCATAACATATTTGAGTTGATTGTGGTTGAATATGTACCGCAGATATTACAAGGTTAAGATGGAAATCATCTTATGTTTGCTTACTTGCTCTCCGTTGTACAGGGTGATCCATTTATCATTTGCTTACTTGGTCTCCGTTTTATATTTTCTTACAAGATGCAACAACTTCATGCAAGTGGATGTGCATGTGGTTAAACTAATGCAAAGTGTTCATAAATTTTGTTTAAATTACTGTTCTACAGTTGCAAATGATTTATGTTCTGCAAATGTTCATGTGCACACACAACAAAAAATTCTTTCATTTCTTTCTTATTGTTTAATTGAGTTGACTATGGCACCAAAATTAAGAACCATTACGGACATCGGTTCCGCGGTTCATTAGTTTTTGTATATATTTTTTTTTGGTTTTTTGTATTTGAAAATGCTACTCCAAACTTATACTACAATAATCACTCAGTTGTACTCTTCTAGATTAAGTTTTAAAAGGCACGATAAAGATATGCTTATTTTCAGTTCTGCCCTTTCAGTGTGTAGTCTATAGGAAGCAAACAAATAAGTGTTTTAGATTGATGATACTGAGTTAGCAAGCAAGAAAGAATAAGAGGATAGTAACTGATCAGTTCCATATGGTTTTAGGTCTTTGCTCGATGCTACAAAAGCACCTGAACTGTTGTTTGGTACAAAGCAATATGGGTTGGCTGTGGATGTATGGGATGTTGCTTGCATTTTTGCTGAGCTTCTGACCTTTTCTATAGGTGAATCTAGATTCCTATTGGTTGTTACTTTTCCTTCGTGCATTTGGATATCTGCCGGCCACAGTCGCAAAAACTTGCCTGAAGATACCGTGCTATAGCTTAAGTTTATAATTAGTGGATATACATTTTATATTATACTGAAGATAAAATGTTACTGCTTTCTCAGTTTAGCTTTGAATTGTTTTGAACATCTATGGATGATGTCCTATTCACATGGTTTGCAGCTTCTAAATAAACCATAAAATGATCCTGAATTTCAATACAGTAAAATTGGATAATTTGTACCCACTTATAATTCATTGTTGTAATATTTAAATGTGGCGTGCCTTGGTTTTTTGTAATCTCTATTGTTCAGGCCATAAATGCTTCCCATTTTCGTACTTTTTACCTTTGTTTTGTTCATTTGTATGGACAACGACTGCAACTACTGCGTGTTTTTAGATTCATGTTTCTTGGTCCTTATATAAACTTGCAAGCTATATCAAGTGTTGTATAAAACGCTCCTATGAGCTTTACCAAATGTGAACTAATTATCTCCATACCAATTTGTTGATGTGGTTTATCTTTGTATTTAGATGGGAAACATTGTACAAGCACATGGCAAAGTTTTCAGGCGATAAGATACAAGAAGATAATAAATTTCATTGGATCGGTATTCATATAAATTTTCAATTCATACGAATAATATATATTTTCGACCAATTATTTATCAAAGAGCTGTGACTCCTAAAATTTTGTGTGGACTGAACTTTACCAGCGATAATGGTGGTGTCATTCTTTAGATCACAAATTTATAAATCACCTTATGGCCTTAAGTCTCTGAACAGCCATATTATACTATGATTGGTTCACTACCTAAAGATGTAAAAACTCAACTGTCTACTCCTTCAACTATATTAGGTATTTGTATCTTCCTGTTACAATTATGTTATTGCTTAAGTTAGAGTGTTTTCTATGACCCCTCATATGGTAGGTCGAATTGCATTGTTTCTCTATAGTTGTGCGTTCTTACTCTTCTATTATTAGTATGCAACTCTTCCTTCATAAATTCAACTCCCACAAATATGATGATTACTTTTGTGTTTTGGTTCTTATAACAATTTCTCTATTGTAATGTAAAAGCTCACAGGCTTACAACGCAAAGCTTTTGGATTCTGGATTAGCAAAATGTGTTCCTACTGCCATTTTCTCTATAGCTAGAGGGTACTAGATTTGACAAATAATTTTGAAGGATGGACAGAAAATATGACATGTGAGTCTTTCTTCTATAACCCCAATTCCACGTTAGATAATGTTGGACAACCATGATTTTAAAATTAATAAGTTACCAAAGACACTGCCATGTAAATAATCTTAAACTACTGTGTTTCTTTGGTTATACATCACTGAGTTGCCACGATGAGTAGTGAACAAAGATCATGTATTTAGATATTTCATAATTTCAGTGGACAAAGTTAGGCATGTAGATTCATTAGTTCTATTCATTCAAACATTATGTTTCACTTTGAGGGTGGTGTCAGGTCATATATGATCTTGGATACTGTCTTTTCTATCGAAATATGTAAGATTTTGTTTGCAATCATCTTGCATGTCAGAACGGACAGATGATGTCCCCAAAGAGATATGTGGTGAGTCTCGAAATATACCAGTTGAGCATAACTCATTTACATCGCCAGTGAATGATCGTTTATTGGTTAATAGTCTAAATCAAAATTGCCACCATCACCGTTTCTGCAGTCTGCTTTTGCTAGGTAAGAATTTGTGTGGCATGATTCTATTGATGTATTACATTTATATGCACTGTCTTACTTCCTTCTTAGTTCTCTTCTGATACCTTTTGCATATGGGTACTCAATTGCAGCCCAAACAGACCAAACCCAGGAGGTGGGGGTGATAGGGATCAATGTTATCTTTAGGAAGGTACTGCTATGTGTAAAGATATGTGGAGGTTGTTTGCTTTTTTGATGTCGGTGCATGTAAGAACCTCATCATTGATTAATTAAACTTTAGACACATTTTGGGTTTTTTTTTAAGAGTTTGTGTAAAGTAGAGTTAGTTAACCGATAACTAGGAAAATTAGGAATATGTTCCGGATTTGAATTATCAGTTAGGGATCTGTTCCGAAACGGTAATTATTAAGGAATATGTCTCAGCCATCCATTTTATTCGTTAAATGGTCAACAACGCACATGTGTGAGATTACACGTGTCATTGACGGGTCAAAACTAGATTTAAAATTACAAGTACACTCATAATCACGTGATTTTCCTAACACGTGTCTCTAAAATTTTTTTCTCTTATTTTCATCGAGAGATAGAAAATTCTAGAGAACCCTAGTTCTAAACGGGGAGAAATAAAGAGCGAAAAGGGAGAACTGAGTGAAATCGATCTAACTGAAAAAGGGTGAACTGGGTGATTTCGAGATTGAGTAAAATCTAACTTGTATATGGCGAAGACTTGAGTGAAAATCCGTTTGATAAAAGACTAATTGATGAGTGAAATCCGTTTGATAGAAAACATCTAATTGATCTGTTTCTTCTCCATCTGTTATGAAATAACTTCAAATCGAAGCGCATGGCTACGCAATCCAGGTTAGTACATTAAACCCATTTCTATGTTTTACTGTATTTTTCATCCATGTGATTTGTTCTTTGTTTGATTTGAACTTTGAATTTAGGGTTTTTGTAAAACGATTCTAGGGTTTATAAAATTTGGGGGTAATCTCCTTTTTCGACTTCCTTAACTCCGAATTTAGGTTTTCTCCATTGTTCTCAAATAATTAAATTCAACTATTTTAGGGTTTATAATTTTAGGGTTACTACAAAGTTGTGTTTTATTCAGTTTGTGAAGTTATATATATGATTGTTGAATCTTATAGAGATTGAATGTCATCTTTCAGGAATGTGATTGAAAGAAATTTTAGGATTACTTGTCTAAATCAGATTGCTAGTATTAAGGCTGGAAAAGTATTTTATGTTTTGAATATTTTGGAAAATGATATTAATTATGATAAGTTTATAGAAATTATAAGGGATATGTTGCATTTTTCTTCTGAATTCAAGATTGAAATACTTTCAAACTGTGATATAATATATGATGGATGTGATTTCTTTGAAATGTGGAATTGTGCTGAGGAAGATGTGGATGGTTTTACAACATTAGATCTGTGTATAATTGGTGGTGAAGAGAAAAATATGGAGTGTGAGAAAGAGGTTGGTGCTGGTAGTTGTATACTTGATCCTTCATATAGAAAGAAGATAACACCAAAGAAGAAAGTTGTGTCTAAGCCAAAGGTGACACCTAGGAAGTGTCCTAGACTAAATGAAAAGTCAGAAAGAAAGAATCAAGGAGTGGGAACAAGTAAGGAAAAAAAATACAATTTGAAGATTAAGTTGGGAATGAAAGTGAAGTTCAACCTACACAATGCAGTGTTGCTGACAACCAAGAAGTATCTGCACAAGCTAGTACAATTGAAGATGTAACCCTAGTCGATGAGGAGGAAGAACCACTGCACCTATCAAATGAAGCTGAAGATGACTGTCATCCTGATGATAACATTGAATTTAGGTATAAATCAAGTGATGATGAAAGAGTGAACATTAATGAAGAAGTTTGTTTTGATGGATATGTTGAGCAAGATGAAGATGGTGGAGTTGAAGAGAACCATGGAACTGGAGGTAGTGGTGGTGATGGGTCTGATGGAAATGAAACTGATAATGGGATTGTTGATGGTAATAATCCTGGTAATGGAAATGTACATGTTGATGGTAATGGGCATGGTGATGGTAACGGGTCGAAGTGGACCGATGATATGGAAGCTGAGTGGAAATATTATTATGGTAGTAAATATGCTGAGGACCCAGTGGATTTGTCTTTGCAAGATGAAAAAGTTCACAAAGATATTTCAGGTGTATTGCTTAAGGGAATGGTTTTTGAAGATAGACAAGCTTTCACTGACCACCTTAGGTACTACGCAGTGAAGAAAAAACATAATTTTGAGTTTAAGAAGTGTGAAAGAGTGTATGTTGTGTGTAAGAATAAGGTGAGTCAAGGTTGTAAGTGGTTTTTTAATGCAAGGCAAATACCACGTGAGCCCACCTTCACCATCAGAAAAGTTGGGCCCAATCACACTTGTATTAATCCTGGAAACCATTTAAATCCTGCTTGTAATTCTAAGTTTGTTTGTGACCACATTTTGAAGAGTTTAACAGCGAAACCTACTTTTAAGATTCCAGTGGCAGATGATATAATTAATGATATCATATGGCCAAATTTTGATACTTGGATCCCATATTGGGTAGCAAATGATGCAAGGGTAAAGTAATCAACTAGTTAAACTATTAATACATTCATTTAGTTTTTTTTTTGTCTTAGAATTTCATTCTAACTTAAACTATTTTTTTTTGCAGAATATGATCTTACAACATAATGGAAGCTATGAGGAATCTTATACAAAGGTGCCCAGTTTGTGTTCAGATGTTACAAGTCTTAACCCAGACAACATTGCTACCTTTACATGGGATGAGGCGGATAAGACTTTTGAGACTGTCATTATTTCCTTCAATGCACAAATCCAAGGGTTTAACAATGGTTGTAGATCAAAAATAGGATTAGATGCATTCCATATGGTGGTGTGATGATGTGTGCAACAACCTTAGATGCTCAGAATAGTCCATTCCCTTTAGCCATAATGGTTTGCAGAACTAAAGATTATCCAAATTGGTACAAGTTTCTCAAAGATTTGAAGCCAAAAATTGCGCACAAGAGGAGTTTGACCTTTATGTCAGATAGACAAAGAGGTCTTAAAGAATCTGTTGAGGAAAATTTTCTCTTTTACAGTATTGAAGAACACTTTTCATACTATGAAACTATTAATAATTTCCATGGTTGATTTCAGGCATCTTTACAAGAACTTTAAAAAACAAAGTTACATGATTGTGCTTTTGAGCACCTCAACAACTTTTCTGAGTCTTTTAATGCTATGTAAGTTTCTCACCATGTATACCCAAATGGTTATGGGATTATTTTCCAAAAGAAGTGCAATAACTGCCAATTGGAATAGTGGTGAACTAGTACCTGATGCAGTTAAACTAATTGAGAAAATGAATGAAAATATAGGTCAATTTAGAACTGGTTCATCAAAAGTTTTGAAACTGTATGAGGATACTAACACGGTTACTATGAAAGTATTTACAGTTGACATAGTTGAAAAGACTTGCGGTTGTGTCCAATGGCAGCTGAAGGGCTTCCCGTGTCAGCATCTCGTGTGTGTGTTGGTCACCTTTAGACCAGATTGGCCTAAGTAAGCAATCTGTTTTTATTTATTTATTTGTAGTTGTGTTTTTTGTTGAATGTCATAAATTTGGCTTAGTTGTTTGTTGGTGAGTTGTTGCAGGTACTGTAGTAAGTATTATACGGTGGATTTTTATAGGACCACCTACTCTTGGGCAATTACACCACTAGGGAACATGGATGAATGGCCTGAGGTCTATTTTTATTGCTTTAAGAATCTTTTCATTTAATATTGTTATCTTTTTGTCCTTTTCAATTTTTCTTTTTTTCTGTTTACTTAAGATTCTTTTTTTTATAGATCTATCGATAAATGAATACCAACCCTAGATGTCTTCTACACTTTCAAACTATTTTTGTTTCTCTTCTAAAGTTTGAAGGAATAAAAATTACTCAACCACCAATGCTTAGAGAACCAGGTAGGCCTTGTGTCAACAGGAAGAGGTCTTGGTTAGAGATAAACCCGGAGAAGAAAGCAAAAGCTAGAAAGTGCGGCACATATGGTGGTATTAATCACAACAACAGAACATGTAAGGGTGGAGAATTTGGATCCAATCCCAAGAAGAAGAAAGCCAGAGTAGAGTGTGAGGTGAATGGAAGTTCTTTTGCTACCAAAACTTCAACTTCAAAGAAGAAGAACAAAGGCACCATGATCCAGAGGAGTAAGGGCAGTGCATCTGCAACTTCATCATCTACAGCTCCTAAGAAGAGCAAGATTGCTACTTATTCATCTACAACTACTAAGCCAAAAGGGAAACATGCCAAAACTAACACAACTGGAGCTGGTGTGACTATGTCCATTAGTAATATCAACAAAAGAAGTGACCCTGTCAAGCAGATTATTAACAATTACAACTATGATGCAGGCTCAAAAAGACAGAGGAAACATGAAGTTCATTTTGATGTGTGAGTTTTATGTTTTTCGAATTATGAAACTCTAGTCTGGTTGCGTTTGTTTAATTTTCTTTGTTCAAATTCAGACAATACTAATACTTAGTTTCTTCAAAATCAGACATATTTCTAAGTTTAAGACAATGTTTGTTTATTAATTAGGTTAAGACAATGGAAAATTATGACAATATATATTTCTTAATGTTTTTAGGTACCCAGGTGCATTTATTCTCTTTCTTTTATTACATTTCTAATATTATTTTTTTGTTTTCAAAATGTGCACACAAATCACAACAGGTGCAAGTAGGAAAGAAAGATTAGTATAACACTCGCATATTTTTTTGTAATTTTTTCGAAACTAAAGGCTAATAAGGTCATTTTGACGGTATCAGGGTTTCATACATTGTTTTAATTCGAAAAAATTTTGTCCGTCGGATCTAGGATGATATATGTCGCTAATCTACGCATGGGGACCTATAGAAATCTAATTTAAATGATAGTGGTATTATTGTCCGTCAATGGCACGTGTAGCCTCACACATGTCCGTTGTTGACCATTTAACGGATGAATGAATGGATGTGACATATTCCTTAATAATTACCGTTTCGGGATAGATTCCCAACTGATAATTCAAATCCGGGACATATTTTCAATTTTTCCATAAAGTATTTAACCTGATGATGGGTTTTATTATAGGTTTTATGGTTTAATTAATTGTGGCCACAATCAATAAACATATCTCTGCAGTTCTTTGGGTTTCCTTGGTTGCAGACGCTTCTGCCATCGACAAAGACACCTCCCCTTATTGAAAAAGAAGCTTGGATAAACTCTTTCCTTGATTGTTATTACGAATGGTGAGTAAAACAAATTATCCTTAAAGGTTCTTGGGCTGGAATAGGGTATAACCGTTAGGGTAGATGATTTAGCATTGTTCTATAGTTGAATGGATGAGTCATTTCACTTGAGATCTATTATCTCGCCCATGATTTAGCATAGTTGTTTTTGTTGTGTATATGCTATGTAATGTTATCCCTTATTGCAGGTAAGATATGTTCATGAAAACTACGAATGTTAGCTTCGTTTAAATTTTGATCATTTGAGATCTCTGTAATTTGGACTGTGATTCTAAAAAAAAATATAATGTCCATTTTATCACCGAGTGATCAGTTTTCTTTCATGAGGTTCAAAATAAATCTAATGTCCGACTTATCTCCAAGTGATCAGTTTTCTTTCATGAGGTTTAAAACAAGATTTGACCAAACATCTCACTAAAACTTTCTTTCAGGTCTTTGCTGATAACCTCATCGAGCGCCTCCCAGTGAACCTGGGGAAACTTCAGCCTCTAAATCTCACCCTTGACGGGAATCAGATGACTACCTTGTCCGATGAATGTAAGTTTTATATCTTATATGTAATTAGGTCCCCATGACAGTAATTTCATGTACGTTTGTTAACTACTTTTGTCTATTCTATGACCAAGAAGAAGACTTAATACTTAGACTATACAAACAATTGGGAAATAGCTAGAGTTTCTAATTGAATTAACTTCATGGTTTTGTTTCGTTATCGGCTTAGTCGAATTTTGCAATTTGAATGAACTTTGTGATCATATCAGGTAAACCCAGCGGAAGATCTGGAACCGATGGTCAAAGTTAAAATGAAGATCCGAGTTCCCTGTCAATAATAGTGATGCGTACAATCTGTTTTCAGAATCTATCTCCCGTTTTTGACGGTTAACAGATTTCACCAACGAATTGTTTCCACCGGGAAAACCTAAAAACCTGAAAAACACTAAAAATAAACATAAAATAGAATAAAAAATAAATCTCAAACAAAAACAATTGTTACTGCTCCCGACAGCGGTGCCAAAATTTGATGCGTGTCGTAAGTGCAACAAATTACTTCAAATATTTTCTACTAATACTAACAAGTAGTATAGCGGTGGTAAGGATTGTTCCCACGAGGAGCTGTGAACTGTTATTTGTCTTTGACTTATTATGTAACCAAAAAGGGGTTGTAGAGTTATTAAACTAAGGTAAACTAACGAAAGAAAAAAATAAATAAATGTTGAAATCAAGGTGAGAGAATACTAGTTAGAGGTTTCATCTTCCATCAACGAACAAGTTCTTCAATCAATTAAAGATAACATTCAATCATTCTCATACCAATAACCCTAGAGCATCCTATCGCAGGCTTACTCCGGCATCAAAGGCGCAAGAGCCACTCTTTGAATCCTTCTCAATGAATAACTTGGTGCAAGAGCCACTCTTTGAATCCTTCTCAATGAATAACTTGGTGCAAGAGCCACTCAAGTTTGACTCAATGAAAGCGATGGTATTTGTGAGTTCAGGTTATTCTAAGCAATCCGGCGCAAGAGCCACACGGATTTAACCTAGGTTAAGCTTCTACACATAATTGCAATGCAACATCCCGTCGTTAACAACTATGTTGTACTGCTTGTGATTAGGGTTCTTCGACAATTTCGGATCTCAAACCCTAATATATCTTTAGATATGAACACATGATCATTCAATTTGCAACTTCGATTAGAGGAAAAGGATTATTAGAATTAGAATTACATAAAAGATTAGACAAACCTTCCAATATCTCTTGTATTACGGGATCCTCATTGTTCTTAAAGAACTCCAGTGAATTATTTACCTCATGTGTACCATGGCCCTTTATCAAACTTTTTAACCAATCTTCGTCAGTTCTACCTCAATCAAAATATCGGCATAAACGTCATCATTATATTCCTTGGCAAGCTTAATTGGGTCTTCCACGATATTACTCAATCTAGCCTCATTCTCAAATATTTCTTCATCCTCGATATCAGACTTTTTATCAGAATCTTCATCGACCTCATATTCTCCATTAGCAAAACGACGTTTGAATTCCATACTAAGATGCTACTAATTTCTTGAAGAATTTCTTCTGGTGCTCCGTTATCTTCCAGTTGATATAATTTTTTCGAAAGTTTTCTTATGTTGACACGTTTTCCACCATTACTTACAATAGGACCACTAAACCACGACTCGTCCCGTTGAATGGGTGAATAATCATAAATACGATCATGAGTCGGGTAAGGTATACTGTTGTAAAATTCGGTTGGTGCTATGTTCTCTCTATTAAGTGTTGGATCAATCCGGTCTAGTCTCTGTTGCATGTCATTTAATTGATCTAAAATTTGCATACAACTCGAGTGGAGCCAATTAGAAGTATAATTGTCCCATCTTCTTTGTGATTGTTGACCTACATACCCACCATAAGATTGTTGGGATGTATGAGAATAACCAAAAGATTCCATAGGGTCTTGACCAAAACCAAAGGATTGATTCTGATTGTATCACATGGTCGGTTGAAAGTTATTAAAATATTGAGAATTATAACTAAACTGATTACCACCATAATATGTTTGATTTTATGCATCATACATGTTATTTCCGTAAGAAAACATGATGACACACAAAGAGTAAGAAAAAAAAATTAACTAAAAATCTAGAAAGAAAAATAATAGTGATGTGTACAACCTGTTTTCAGAATCTACCTCCCGCTTTTGACGGTTAACGGATTCCACCAACGAATTGTTTCCACCGGGAAAACCTAAAAACCTGAAAAACACTAAAAAAATATATAAAATAGAACAAAAAATAAATCTCAAACAAAAACAATTGCTACTGCTCCCGACAGCAGCGCCAAAATTTGATGTGTGTCGTAAGTGCAACAAATTACTTCAAATATTTCCCACTAATATTAATAAGTAGTATAGTGGTAGTAAGGATCGTTCCCACGAGGAGCTGTGAACTGTTATTTGTCTTTAACTTCTTATGCAACCAAAAAGGGGTTGTAGAGTTATTAAACTAAGGTAAACTAACGAAAGAAAATAAATAAAGGTTGAAATCAAAGGTGAGAGAATACTAGTTAGAGGTTTCATCTTCCATCACCGAACAAGCTCTTCAATCGATTAAAGATAACATTCAATCATTCTCATACCAATAACCCTAGAGCATCCTATCGCAGGCTTACTCCGGCAAAACTCATTGTATCATCAAAGGCGCAAGAGCCACTCTTTGAATCCTTCTCAATGAATAAGTTGGTGCAAGAGCCACTCAAGTTTGACTCAATGAAAGCGATGGTATTTGTGAGTTGAGGTTTTCTAAGAAATCGGCGCAAGAGCGACACGGATTTAACCTAGGTTAAGCTTCTACACATAATCGCAATGCAACATCCCGGACTATTTTGTACTACTTGTGATTATGGTTCTTCGACAATTTCGATCTCAAACCCTAGTCTAGCTTTATATATGAACACATGATCATTCAATTTGCAACTTAAACGAGCGAGTTTTCAATCATACATGGCAATATAAACAGTAGAACATAAGCGATAAATGAAATAATTAATATTAAAAACTAACCAGCCAGATTGATTCCTTATTTAAAACTTCCGATTACATCTTAAACCAATAGAAGAATCAGCTACCCATGGGTTTAAAAAACCCATGAAAAATATATAAGAAAAGAAGAAAGGAGAAGAGGAAGAGAAAATATCCTAGATTCCCCCTTTAAAGAGGTAAACCAAAATTTGCTCTCGTATCTATGGAGAAGTTGTGTAAAAAATTGTATCTAGGCTCCCCTTTATATAAGCTTTGGTAACCTCCTCTTGATGTCTATCCAACTAGGAAACTTAATCTCATCAAACTCTTCCACCTTCTTTTGATCCTTATCCAACTAGAAGACTTAACCTCCTCAAAAACCAACAAAACCCCTAATTTTCACGTCAAGGGCGAGCCCAAAACGCTCCCTTTATTTCTCTTCCCGTGCAGGCCCAATAAAGCCCAACACTACCAAATCCAAGTTGGTTTTACGGTTTTGCTCATAACTTCTTCATACGAACTCGGAATAGCCTCATTCTTTTTGTGTTGGCTTCGCCTTTCAATTCTCTACAAGATGGTAAAAAGAATTCCTGGATATAAAGGAGTTTCAATTTTTCTATAATTTTCTTCACTTGTAGCACTTCACTTCCTTAGCACTTTTAAAGCCGTTTCCACTTCTTTTAGTTGAATCGTCCTAACATGAGAAAAAAAATAGAAAACACGAATAACACAATGTATAATGAAAGAAATATAACTAAAACAAGTATGGAATTGGCACTAAAACCATATAAATTACGCACCTATCACATGACAGTCTCCTTACGTTTCCATATAAATTGTTTTCATATTGTTTAAAAAAAAATTGGCCATGTTGCCCTTTTTTTTTTGCTTTGTCAAAAAAAAAATTCATTAAAACTGAAGTAACATCCCAAGATTACAACACCAGCCACCCAAAATTAGTCGGATGAAACTAACCCAGAAAACAACAAATAAATAAATAAATAAATAAAAATAGAAAATATTCATATTAAAGGCGGAAAGAGTTTCTTTAGGGGTTTGGAATCTGTAAAAAAAAGAAAAATTGGATGTAATAGCGCTGCCATTAACTGGTCTGGAACATAGAGATGGAGGAGGAGGAATTGGTTTGATTGCTACTACTACTGTAAATCCTCTTGTAGATCCTCCTCTTCCTTCAAAATCAAAATCATCATGTTTGAAGAATAATAATTATGCCCTTAAATCACCAACTCATAAATTTTTATTGGGAAAATTGGGAATATGTCCCAGAATTATACCCCTCAATTGGGGATATGTCCTCTAACGAAAAAAATTAAGGAATATGTCCTGACCATCCATTTTAACCGTTAAATGGAGAATTTCCGTATGTGTGGGTTCACACGTGTGTTCAACTTTCTACTTCTACCCTTAGCTACATCCTACGGTCCAGATAAGAATTTGGTGGACACGTGTTATGAGATTAGAACTTCCTAACACACATGTAGATGGCACGTTTGTTAACTCAGTGTCTTCTCAAAGAAGAGAAAATACGTAAGAAAAAAAAAAGACACAACATCGAGAGACAGGCAGAGAGGAAACTAAAGAGAAATGGTGAGATCGAAAGATCGAGAAAAAGGGTTTGATCGAGAGACAGAGGGTTTGATCGAGGGAGACACTGAAATGGAGAGATCGAGAGACAGAGACAGAGATGATGGTGTGACTGGAAATGGAGACGAAGAAATTAGGGTTGGAACTGTATCAGAGAAAATGAAGAAATCAATCTCAATGGGTACTAGAAACAGGTATTAACATCAAACCCCTTTCTTTTTATCTCTGTATCTAACTGTTTTTGTGTTTGATTTGAGTTTACATGCTAAATTTTTTTAGGGTTTGTTTGAAATTGAAATTAGGGTTCATCGATGGCTGATTTTTTCTTCTGAATTTGTCTGTGTCTGTTCCAACTCTGGAATGATTCTTCTGGAAAGAGTTCTAGTCATCAGCGGTACCTCAAGGAACATACGCTCGTGTTGGTAATTTCCTTCCATCTGTTACCCTTTCTGTGAGTTGTTTATGTTAATCCTGGTGATGATTTTCTAATTCCTGGGTATCTTGTGATTTGTAGCGCCTCGATCAGGATTGACCTGGAAGCATTCGATAGATGTAGGTGAAGGTGTTATTGATGTTGATTATAGAGAACCAGTAGGGGTTATCTTATTCAATCATTCTGATGTTGATTTTCAAGTTAAACTGGGTGACAGAGTTGCTCAATTTATTATTGAAAAGATAATTACTCCTGAGGTTGAAGAAGTTGAAGACTTGGATTCTACAGTTAGAGGTTCAGGAGGTTTTGGATCCACTGGGGTTTAATTTTTTTATCATTTGGGTTCATATACATAGTTAACATTTGAGATTTGCTAGTATTAGAATGTTCTGTAGTTGCTTATGTTTGGTACCACCTACTCCTATGGTGCAATGCCTTCTATTATGCGATATCCTAGATTCGTAATTACAAAACTCAAGCTTTTCTCTTGTTGTGATTAGGTTTATAGATATTAGTGTTTTTACTTCGTTATCCAGTGTTGGATTTTCAATTGTTTTGTATATGCTAGATGTCTTTAATCTTTCTGAATTTGTACCACCATTACTTTGTTTTTTACAACGTAAGATTCCTTGATGGTTCTGCAAAGGCCCTTAATAACTGAGACAACATACAGATCAAATGGTGAATGAACTTAGTGAAGCTTGCAGATAACATTAGGGAATTGGCAATGTTTTATGAATGTTATGAAACAACATGGATGGTTGGTTTGTGGGAATCTTTTTGGTTTAACTTTCAATTTCAGACAATATTATTAATTATTTTAACTTTCAATTTACTTTGTTTAACTTTCAACTTCAAACAGGTTCATCCAAAAAACAGACACAAATTTTTTTGTCAACAAAACAGGTTCAAATTCACCCAATTTGGTCAACAAACAGTCAAAAAAACTTTGTCATTTTTTAAAAACTAAGGGGTAATAAGGTAAATTCGAAAATATTAGGGTTTTCTATATTTTCAAAGTTTCCAAAAAAAATTGACCGTTGGATCGTAGATGACACGTGTCGACAATCTACAAATTTGGGACTTGTGGGAATCAAAATTATAAGACAGGGGTATTATTGTCCGAATTTGGTATGTGTGGTCTCACACATGTGCATTTTTCATCACTTAACGGTTAAAATGGATGGTCGGGACATATTCCTTTTCCGTTAGAGGACATATCCCCAACTGAAGGATATAATTTGGGACATGTTTTCAATTTTCCCACTTTTATTATTTCATAAAGCCATCAGGTCTGAACTTGAAGGTTTGCATCGTGAAGCTTTAGCATTTGCAACTAATCAAAATGGAGATATCCAACCATTATTACACCGTTATCACTTTCTTCGTGTAATTTATAAGCATCACCGCAATGCTGAAGATGAGGTACACTTCATTCATTTTTGTTAGGTCTACATGGTCTTCTACTTATTTGAATCCATATTCTATTAATTTGATTATGTATGGATCTGGAAATCATATTTTCAATAACTACTTGGTGACAGAGACAAATGGCTATAAGGGATGAAAGCGCGAGGTATCATGATTAACTATGCAAATTTTATGTTATTCCACCTGCAGTGCTTGCTAATCATTATTCCGATGTTTGGTACTTATATTTTCTGCAATACCTAGAAGAACCCGTTTACATGATAGGAATAAAGATATATGACTCTGTGATCAGGACATTGAGATCTTTTGAGGGAGGAAACCATGAATCAACCTAGAGTTGTGCCCAAAAGAAAATCAGGTGGATCCTATTGTTCATTTCCTGAAACATGTTAGAGTTCGTTTATTATCATGATTAAGTCCAACGTGGATGGGATGGATGAGTATTAAATGAAACTTTCTTCGTCGTATAGAAAATTAATTAATTCCACGTGTTGCTGGCTGAAACCACCTTCCGCCGCATGGGCTGCATCTTAAAACATTAATAACATAAGTAATTTACGTACCATGAGACCATGAGCTTTGAAATATGCATTTCCTCAAAAGTCAATGAGACCATCTCCTGTGTTGTTTCCTTGACCCCTTTGAAGTTAGATAATTTACAAAAGTTCAACACAAGAAATCAATCAAGATCTTTAAATTCAGAACTCTTTACGGTTGGGTTACACATATCGAACCCAACCGTAAATAATCAACAACAAGAAATAAACCTAAACATAAGACTTTACGATTGGGAATTGAAAATTAACCCAACCGTAAATAATCATCAACAAAAAAATTGAACTAACCAGAATAATTTACGGTTGGCAATTAGAATCGAACCCAACCGTAAAATTCAAATTTTTCTTTGAGTGCAAATTTTTTTACGGTTGGGTTCAGAATCGAACCCAACCGTAAAATTTCATCTTCATCTCCTACCTTTTTATTTACGGTTGGGTTTTTTTAATAACCCAACCGTAAAATGTAGAACAAACCATTTACGGTTAGAGCTGCACAGGAACCGACCGGAACCGAAGAACCGGACCGGAATCGACGGAACCGTACCCCAAAAGAACCGAACCGAGGGTACAAGGTACATGGTACGGGTATAAAAAATGGGAACCGAGTACAACCGGGTACAAGGTACAGGTACTATCCCTGTACTTGTACCCTGTACCCTGTACATGTACCTCCTCATGATATTTTACAAAGTTGATTAGTAAAACCTATTGCTCTTGATCTTTTATATGATTATATACTAGATGATAACTCTAATGTTGAGGAAGGTAATGTGATTTTTTTTTCTTCTTTTTTTTATTTTCTATATTAGTCATCAATTCAATCTTTAACATAATATTCATTTCTACACATTTCGTAATACTGTATACATTTCATAATTAGATTGAAATGGTAGAATATTTTTTTTTATTTCAACAATTTACATTTAAATTTTAGATGTAACAAAAAAAAAAGGGTACAGGGTACGTACCCAAAACCGGACCCAGGGTACAGGGTACAAAACCGGAACCGGACCCAGGGTACAAGGTACAGGGTACAGGTACAAAATTTAAGAACCGACCATGGGGAGGTACAGGTATAGGGTTCCACCAAGAACCGAGCCGAACCGACCTTTGTGCAGCCCTATTTACGGTTGGGTTCGAATGGAACCCAACCGTAAGTTCTTCAGAACATACATTTACAGTTGAGTTTTCCAATCGAACCCAACCGTAAATTTTTCTGTAACCCAATTTTTTTAACAAAACCACCAATCAAACAAGAATATCAGTCACTTTTTGGGTTCTAAAAATAACATGGGTTTTGTTGAATACCTTGTATACACCATTTGTTGTGGTTTGGGAGTTTGATTTCCTTCACCACCGATTTGTTCTTCAATTTCTTCATTAGGTTGTTTAGTTTGATTTTGATTGTCATCACTACTACCTTCTACACCTTTAGTAGGATTCTTCATCACGAACTTTACTGTTTAATCGACGACGAAATTTTCGAATCGCCAATTAATTGATTCGATGGAGAAATTCGGTTCAAATGGAGAAGGAGGCGATATGGAGGGAGAGGAAAAGGTTTTGAATTGAAATGAAATTTTTTGTAAGGTTTTATTTTGTTTAGGTTTTAATTGATTGAAGGGCAAATTAGACTTTTTCATAGATAGAAGGGTAATATGGAAATTTAACATAACCCCTAGGATATCCCTTAACTGATTATTTGATCACCCTAAATCCTAATACATCCCCTCTATCAATAGTGCAGCCCCGTCTGTATCCAACAATGCTCCTATCAAATCTCCCATTATCAGTTTACATGCCTAAAAAAAGCACGCATACAATTGTATTATAGTTAAAATAATAATCTTAAATTCAAAGCGAAACACCAACATGAACAAAATAGTTGGTTTGTGGCGAAATATCAAAAGTTTGCAGCCAATGGAGCCTTTTCAAGTCTGTTCTAAATCTATGTGAATCCCTCGAGCTTGGTATATCGTACACTTTGACAGTTATGGATATAACTGCTAATGCCACTAACATAGAAAACAAAGACATGTCCAAACTATTAATCCGCAGTTCTATTCGAAACATTGTTTTCTTTGTAACCATTACATGTGCCGTAATTCAGAAAATGCATTTTTAGCTAAGTGGATCGCACATCATACATAGTCTTTGTTACAAAACTATGTGTATCTACGGATGCACAGAATTGTTAATATATGTTGTAGGTTATGATGTTGCTAGAGATGGTTTAAGGGATTTACCAATTTTCATTTATAATTTTTTTATTTACAGCATTAACTTTCCTTCTTGGTACTTTCGTAATTGTTCATAACCTCGCACGTCATGGTTAAACTTTTCCATTTTAATGTTGGTTGAAGTGTTTATTATAATTTCATTTGTGTACCAAAAATACACCAATGGAATTGATATTGTTAGATTAAACCGTAGCCTTTAAAACCATGAGGTGGCTATAGTTTGGACGTTAGTGAGGGAAATGAACTCTTTCTCTCGGAGATAAGGGTGTTTGGCTATTATTATAACATTTTATATATTCATTATCAACAATTTGGTGGTGGTTGTACTTTCGACTTCCACATAATCTATTTGGCCGACAATAATTAGTACTTGTTAGAAGTCGTAATAACATTTCTGTCAACGATATATAAGTACTTCCGAAGGTATTTGACTCTTATTCAAAAAAAAATCATAGACCTTTAACTATATTTATAATTATTATTATATGTTCCATCATCAACTCAAATTAACTCCCTCTTTCTCTTCTCTTCTCTCAAAAGTCTGAGTATAACCCAAAATGGCTAGGATAATCATCAATATTGACAAATAAGCTTTCAGATATACATTTCCATAAATAAAAATGTTTGTTCCTTACGGAACGAGTTAAGCCCTAGAAATAATACCCTCCATATTAGTGGTTACATAGAGAACACATTAGATTTAACTATCTAATTGAAATCAGATTTACCTCTTCTAGTCAATTTCCCCTATAATGCATGGACTTGAAATATATATAGTTCAATGGATAATGCATGACATCCTAATGTATATCTTATTACTATGGGTACCCATAAATTTACTCAACGAAATTAAATTTATTCATCTAACTTAACAATTGAAATCGAGTTTGATTCTTTTGGGTCAATTCTCACCCAATATACCATGCGGCCATGCTATAATTCATGGGTACACATGTTTACTCAAAATATGTATAATTCATATTAGGCACAAGATCATTGTATAATTACACACTTCATATAGTTCATGGTGTCATCCTACAATAAACAAGAACATCCTATAATTCACAGGTATCCTGAAATTTATTCAATGAAATGCATTAACATACATATCAATATTTATTCTTGACAAAGTTCAGCTTCGGGCACCATGTAAAACATGGTAAACAAAAGAAAGTACGAGAGTATAGAGAGCTATGGTGGAGCTTACCCATTCTCCAATTTTTACATATAGTCCATAGAAGGAAAACAAAATGCAGGAAATAGTAATTTACTACTTCCAAATCATATTTAGTTGCATAACAATAATGATTTTCGTGTGATTGTGATTTAAAACTCACGTTATATGATAAAATTAGTATTTTTTTGTTTTGTTCTGTTGCTATGAATAAGAAGTTTTATTATTTCTTACAATACGAGTGTGTTTTAGTTTTAATTATAATGAGAAGATTTATTTTTATTATCTTTATTATTTTGCTTGCACATAAATTAATATTCCCATAAAATATTGATTATCAAAGGGTATCAAACTCTCCTAGCGATCAAAACATAATTAATAATCAAGAATTCTTTTTAAGATGTTTCAATGCATCTATGGACGGGTACAGAACGAAGCCCCGCTACACCAAATCAACAAGTGTCAACGGGCTCGTTGTGAAACACTGGTTGCGTATTAGTCTTATTAAAGAGTAGGTTGAAAATCAAAAAGTTTCTCTGGTTTTTACTGACTTCGTAGGTAGTTCGAAAGTTTGTCAATACGGTCTAGATAGGAATTAAAGTCTGTTTTATTTTTCATTTTATTTTGATTGGGTTTTGCGTTTTTTGCTTTTTTTCTATTTCACTGCATTACTCACCTTAGGGTAGAGTGTCTCTTGCAGCGATGAACTCAAAAAAGGCCTCACACTGGCAGTTAGGAAACATGTTTGGTTTCTGAAGAAAGATATATTAGTGTATTTCCTTGATTACATCTTCTTTGACATGAAACACTTCATATGTTTTGTACCATTTAGAGTTGTAATCTATTTTATATTAATATTGTGTGTGTTTTTAGTGTCTCTAATAACAAATATTGATACAACTATATAGTAAGTGTGATATTTTGTTTAATTATAGAGAGTTGGAGCCGGCAGGAGCAGTTGAGTTGGCCGCCTGATTCTCAAAACAAGTATATAATTTCTGAAGAAAGATATATCAATGTACTTCCTTGATTACATCATCTTCGACGAGAAGCATTTCATATGCTTTGCACTATTTAGAGTTGGCGATCTATTTTATGTTAATATCATTTTCTTTTAGTATCTCTAAATCATATATTAGTACAACTATATAGTGACTGTGGTTTTTCATTTAACTACATGGAGTCAGAGCCTGAAGGAGCAGTTGAGTTGGCCACTAGATTTTTAACGTAAATATATGATATATAATGCTTAAGGCAGGTAGCGGGTGTACATTGGGTGAAATACAAACAGGATTTTTCCGACTTGGAAGCTATTATGAGGATTTTGAGATAGAAAATTATTATATGACTTTGTTTCTTTATTGTTTTAAAAGTTGCTAAAATTGATTAACCAAGAAATGTTGTATAGGGATTCTAAATTCTAACAAGACTAAGGGTAGTTGTAGTGTTACTTGAGTAGCAAACTCTGAATCTAACCTTAACAGTTATCTTTAGAGTAGCGATGTTGGTAATGTCAAAAACTACTTACTCATTTAAAAGGTTACTTTTATTTATTTTTAAGTATTTTTTAAGAGGATTTCTTAACCTCCTACACATTAAACAATACGTAATTGGTGTTTTCACTATACACTGCAGTTGTTAATTAGGACTCCTTCTAACACGAGAACGGGGTATAGCCCCGCCTCACCAAATGGGGATCAATCCCCATTGTTCCCGGTGCGTAGCACGGGTTAAATACTAGTATTTGAGAGAAAATCAAAATATCTGTAGATCCGATTTGATCTATCAGATAAGAGCCCACTCTGTTGAGCTTGAGGCAGCCATATCTACTCTACACCACCTTTACCAGGCCAATGGAAGGAAATGGAGAGTGGGTCTTTGCAAATTGGTATTCAAGGAGCTAGTTCTTGATGTGAGCGAAGTGCTGTGCTGCCCAGACTTGAGGAAGGTCGGGCGATTTCTAGCCAGCCAAATTCCCCCTAAGGTGAAACATACAGTAGATAGGGAGAATGGATGGGTAGAAGCTGGGCATCTAAGGAGTGCAGCAATGTAAGAGGCCATAGGTTGAAGTAGTTGGGGTACTGCTGGAAAAAGGCTTGTTAGAGCAACTGCAGTGGACGATCAGACCAAAGAGTAAACACCAGAAATGGTCTTTGGTCCGATTTTGTGAGCCGCAACGGACGAGTAAATGTAGTATTTGGTCCAAAAATTGAACAGTATTCGTTCATGTTTAGTCAAGAAAATGGTCCAAAACAGATATAGTCTGACGCCAATGTAAAACAACGTTTTGGGAAAACATCATTATACGAGGACGTTTAAAAAAACAAACGTCATTACTGAAAAACGTCTACCAAAACGTTTATTAAGAACAGCGTTTTTGAAACGTTTTATTAAAAGAGCGTTTTTGAACCGTTCTTTTTGAAACGTTGTATTGAAACAGCGTTTCTGAAAGGTTGTTCTTGAAACGTTGTACTAAAACAGCGTTTTTGAAACGTCGTATTAACGTTTATTAAGAACAGCGTTTTTGAAACGTCGTATTAAAACAGCGTTTTCAAAAGTAACGGTCCTCTGCACCAACGTTTAGTCTATCAAACGTTGTTATATGTGGGCGTTTTTTTTTTTGAAATGCTGTTTTAGAAGAGCGTTTGAGTTTTGACGCTACTTTACTAGGACGTTTTTCTATGTTTTATATCAAAACGCTTCAGTATGGTAACGTATAGGTAACGCTTTAGTAAAGTGACGTTTTGAATATATAAAGCTTCACTACAGCAACGTATATTATAAACGCTAACCTAAATGAACGTCAAAAACATAACGCTTGTACAGTTAAACGTCTGTGTAATATACGTTACTTTAGTACAGCGTTTGATAATTAACGCTTATTTACAACAGCGTAATATCATATTTACTCATGTTCTCGTTGCGTTTTTTTTTTAAACGACGAAACAGATTTGGTATTTGGTCGATGGTCTGGTCCAACCGCTGCAGTTGCTCTTAGCGACTCTATATGCTATTTGACATTTGAGTGTGTGCAGTCGAGAAAAAGGTGGTTGGTTGATTCCGGCTAGGTTGAGCACCTTCGGCATATAGGCCTGCTTTGACCATTGGTATTTAAGAGTGATAGGTTTTGTGGTTCTCTGCTGATATTTGGGACTGGAAGTGAGTATGCCATTTCTTATGGGCATGAATCATCTTCTTTCGAGCAGTGCTTCCAGCCTTCGGAACCTGGAAAGGGAAAAAGAAATAGGATTGTTTGAGATTTAAGATCTGATTTGAGAACAACAATCCCATTTTGAAAATCTAAAGCAGTCTCGGAAATTGGAAGAGTGACAAAACAGTTGGGATGGTGAACAAATTGTATGTAAAATTATCAATATGTTGCCAAAAATGGGCGTGGAGAATAGAGCCAAGTTATATGGAACATGTAAATATGAACCTTCTACTCCGTTCTGTTTGATAATGTAGAAGATATATAGATAGCACATAATGCGTAACCCAGAAACAGATATCTTGGAGACTTTAAATGCTTTCAGTTTACAACAGACATGTTCTTTTTTAGGCTGCAACAGACATGTTGAATGTAGCAGCTTAATATATAAAGGACTCCCCAATCTTGTAAGCTCAACAGCATATATAAGGTACCTTGGATATATAAATATTTACAGGATGCTCAGCATCACATGGAGAGTACTAGATCTTCTTTTTCTTTGTTTTGAGATAATTCACTCGAAATCCAAGCTGGATCGTTTTTCTTGTACATCTTTCAGGAAGGAGGGTATTGACTTTTTGTTCTGCATATAAATTTAGTTGCGAATTTGAGAAGATTAATGTTCTTCCTGGTTAAAGCAGCTGTAACTTGATCTGGTCTCGGTTTTGGTAACCTGCACAGAAAGAATTGTATATTGGGATTGAGATCAATATGAAAACAAACAGTAAGTGGAAGACGTAGTTAAGAACTTCTTTCAAAAAGAATGCAGAACCAACCTCTTCTGCTGCAGTATGAGAAAGTTCCGGTGTCGGATGAGAAACAAGTGATGACCAAAGAATAGGATCCGACAAGGGATCAATCGTGCTGTAGTTAGTCATGAGTGGTGCTGACAGGAAAGGAGCTCTCAATGGAGACAGAGTAGTTCTTTGGAATGGCAACCAGCTCATGCCTAGTGTTGTAACTCCTCCCATCAGGTGTCTCTCGTTCCCACCACCACTAATACCATCTCCACTAGTTGATTCCAGCGGGACAAGATCGCCAAATGGCATCTCTTTATTTGTGTTCTCGGTGTTCGTATTTTCATCATCTTTTAAGGCTTTCTCTTGCAAACTCTTATAGGCAGCAGACCGTGATAAGATATTCAAAGCTGAAGAAACTTCGTGATGCTTCTTCTTTCCTGCATGGCCATGAGAAATCCCTAAACGAGGCATCTGGTATGGCTCTGTAGGCTGAAGACCCCACTCACCACCGTCAATATCTTCCAAACTGCCATGTTTTGTTTCATCGAAAGATTTACTGAGACGGCAGGTTTTGTTCGGCCCCCACCACTTGATGTAACCCGTCAGGTCAACTTTTCTTTCTATGCAAAACCTCCCTGGATATTCACTTTCTGCAGTACCACCCTCACCTGTAATATGTATTAGAGAGCCACCAAACGTTCAGAAATCATAGTAATTGGATACAGGTACCGTACTAATAAACTTATGAGGTTGTTCATCTTGGTTAGCATGGATAGAATTTACCGTAGTGTAAGCTTCCACTAAATTGCTCCAGACCTCCTATTTGACTAAGGGAAGATTCCCACCGACTACTTTGACATGGTCTGACACAAATGATAACAGGGTAAGATGCCATTAGATGAAACATGACGGGTTATTCTAATAGTGAGGGGTATTCACATAATGCTCCATTCATAAAACGCTTTCTAGTAATTAGAAACATGAGAACTAACAACCCTGTTCCAATGTAGTGCTCAACAGGCAGAAAACCATGTCGAAAGACCGAAACACATTGCCATTAGTCCAATAAAAAGTAGAAGAACTCTTGACAATATAAGAGTTGTATCATAAATGTATTAATGTACTGTCATGTGAAAGTAAGACTGCCATGCAAAGCATAATGAAGGATCAAACCATATCATATTTAAACCATACCTAGAAAGCCCACGGTATTTAGCCATCCCTCTTGAGAAACCACTACTCTTTCTGCAATTTGTAGGAGTATCATGTAAGCAATGACAATGGTCTGATAGAGCAAGGAATAATAAAGTTTAAAATTACCTTCTTAGAGATGCAAGATACTCCTCTCTTGAAATGTTTTGCATCTCATCCAGATCTCTTGAATAATCACTAACCTGCTCATTTAGATGAGTCAAGGCCAATCAGAAGGCAGTCCAACTTCTAGTTTTGATACTAATGATTAAAGTGTACGTGTCAAAGTGTAACCTAGGAGAATACATAGAAAGGAATTGGACATTTAATCCAAAAAGCATATGCATGTGTAATTTGGACAGAAACCACCAAAGCGCAGGGCTAAAGTGGAGATGATTCGACACTCCATGTCAGGAGAGGAAGATATGTGTGAAACGCTGAATGAATGTTCTCAACCAATGAGATGCAAACAACACAAAAAGGTTCTTTTTGTAGAGTTGACACAAAATGAAATCTCACTGGAAAATTAATGAGCGTGCCAGGACCCCAGTATTTTAGAGCAGCAAGATCGTACGCTCTAGCTGCAGCTTCCTCATCATCATATGCACCTAAAACAAGGTCCAGCGTCAAACCAAAAATACTAAAGGAATATCGAATTGCTATTCGACAATCTGAACTAGGTACTATATCACAGTCCATGGAACTTACCCAAGTAAACTGAAGAATCAGCCCAAGCCAGCCAGTTTCATGCAAACCACATAATAACATCAGTTATCTCAAAGTAAAAAAAAACAAAAAAAAACAGCAAACGAACAAACAAAAATCGGACATAAAGAAGTATTGATAGAAATTGAAAACACCCAAAGTTTTGTTGTACCTTGCTTTCCCTTCTTATTTTGATTTTGATTCCAGGTACTTTTATCCCATAGGTGAGCTTCATAACGCCCAGTCCATCTATGCCTGGACCAAAGCATGACTCTACTAGTTAGCAACATTATGAGACGGAAAAAAATTCCCCAAAAATCATGTCTAAGAAATCAAACAGCTTCGATACCCACAAATTGAAAATTACCGAAGTTTTGTCAAGCAGAACATCCTTCCGAAAAACATAACAAAATTAATTTCTATGAAATCCAATCCTAACAAGTTTTTGAACAATAATCAATTTACTGAATGAAATTACAAAAAAAAAAAAAATACTGACTTCATCGTTCAACATTAAATCTCAATTCGAAATCAGGAGAAAATATTAAACCAGAATAAAATAAGTGAGCCAGAGTAATAATATTAAACCAGAACAAAATAAAATCTTAATAAGGTTTTAGAATCTCTCATAATATTTCTAGGGTTTGGGGGTAGTACAATTACCTAGTAACACCTCTATAAATGGAGCTCCTTTTTCCAGCTGCACAAGGTGGCATTTTACTAATTCTTTCTTTAGCTGTACACCCTCTACCTTTTCTTGATCTCTTTAATCCTCTATAAAGTAGAAGTTTCTGACCATTGTTATTTGCCATTGTTATAGTTGCTGTTGTTGTTGGTACTGTTTCTGTAGCTTCTCCTCCTTCAGCTTTCAATCCTGATCCAAGATCTGATGATGAAGTAGTAGCCATGATGTTTATACTCAATAATAAACCCTTCCCCCCAATAGAGAACCCTATCTATTCTATATAGTGTGAGAGAAAGAGAGAGATTGATTTTTAGAGATATGTACAGAGAATGTATTTTAGCTGTAAACAGTTCCAGAGGACTACTCGAGTAGTAGAAGAAGAAGCCGCAAACTATTACGATAATGACCTTGGTTAATTTAGTGCATAGTGAAGCGGCAAATTTATCCCTACTGTTTCGGTACAGTGGTTTCGTCATTATTTGGTCTGTGGGGTCCGTGAAACTGAGAGTTTAAAGTACCAAAGATGATACACGTGGCCGCTGAACACTACGTTTAAAGTCTAAAAAAACGTCGAATTTCAAAATATAGGGTAAATCACGAGAGTATCCCTAGTGATAGCATAGCCGTTGGAAGAAGTTGTAAGAATATTACTTTTTTACATCTGCCGCTAGTGTTTTGAATGATACACCGACAGACAAATGTAAAACAGTAAATGCACAAATTTTGGACAACTAATAAAGTGAAAAAAAATGTTGCTAGGGTAAGTTTTGGGAAAATCTTCGATTTAATTAAGTTGTGGGAAAAAGCCTACCCATAACGTGATTTTGTTTTATCGTGACGTTCCAGATTGGATTCCCCTCCGTACGAACATCATTCGGCAGGATGTTTCGGGTTAATCCTTCGAGAGGTTAATGAGAAGTATTGAGAGAAATGAGAATTTGATATTAAAATGTGGGGATCATCAGGTTGTTACATTACTTTAACAGACAGTGTATAAAGGTAAACAAAGCTAGGGGTCCTAATACTAAAAGAAATAAGGTAAATCAACACCACAAGATTGACCTATATTTAACACGTTCTCTCGAGCTGATATAGGCTACCAGAGAGCAGGTTATCGGTTTGAAAACAAAAAGAACAAGCTCATTTTCTTAAAATAGAAAAGAACAAAAAAAAAGAGATTGGTCTCTAACTTCCAGTATAGATGTTGTTGTAGACTCCTCAGCGCAACAGCTGAAAACCAAGCAGTTGATGAAAAAAGTGGAGAAAATAAGATATCAAAGGCCCTTGGTGAAGATATCATTCAATTGAGCATCGAAAGAAACATGAGACACATGTCTAAAGCCATTAATCACAAGTTGCCTTATGACATAAAAATTCACTTCTACATGTTTGGTCCTGACATGAATCCAAACACATTGCAGTGATGTTGTCGCATAATAACTGAACTGGAAAGTTGAAAACAATATGCAGATCACCAAACAAGTAAGAAAGTCATTGTAATTTAAAAGCAGCAACAAAAGAACACTTGTACTCAGCTTCAGCTGTGGATTTAGAAATGGTGGGTTGATTATAAGAAGACCATGAAATCAAAAAAGAACCCATAAAAACAACATAACCAGAAGTAGACCTCCAGGTGTCAGAGCATCCAACCCAATCTGAATCTGTATAAGCCCTAGTAGAACGAATATCACCCTTTCTAAGAGTAATACCCGCACTAGCAGTTCCCTTCAAATACCTCAATATTCTCTTACCAAGATAGAAATGAACTTCAATAGGGGAATGCATGAACTGTGAGACATAGTTGACTATAAAGCAAATGTTATGTCTCCTAAGAGTTAAATATTATAGACCCCACTATAGTTTTTTAATGCTCAGGATTATCAAACAGTATGCCATCTTTAACTAAAACTCTAAAAGGTTTTACCATTGGTGTATCACAAGGCTTACATTCAAATATATTGGCCTTAGCAACTAAATCTAAAGTGTACTTCTTTTATGATAGATGTAAAGAATCAACAGACCTAGCAGCCTCTATGTCTAAGAAGTAATGAAAATCACCAAGTAGTTTCATAGCAAATTCAACATTTAAGGCTTGATCCAGTGAAGTAATCAAAACATCATAACCATCAGTGAGCAAATAATATCATCCACATAAATTAAGAGCACCAACATCTCAGAATCAGTAATGTAGACATACATAGAATTATCAGAAACAAATTGAACAAACCCAAAGTGTTAAATTTGCCAAATCAGACCCTAGATGTCTGTTTCAATCCATAAAGATTCTTCTTTAAGTGATAAACATGTGAGGGGTAGTTTGGATGAACAAATCCTGGAGGTTGAGCATGAAGTACACCAAGCAAAAAGGTATTGGACACATCCAATTGATTAATATACCAATTACTATTAAGAACCAAAGTTAACACTACTCTCATATTTGTAGATTTTACTATTGGACTAAAAATTTCAGTAAAGTTAACTTCATCATTTTGATCATAGCCGTAGACACCAATCCTGACTTATGTCTATCTATAAACCCATCTAACTTCAAACTAATTCTGTGAACCCACTTACAATCTAGTATATTCATATGTGGTTGTGGTTTAACATAATACCAAGTTTCATTGTTAACTAATGCATCACATTCAAGCTTCATTGAATTAACTGATTTAGCATCCTTAAAAGCATACTTAAAACCCTTTGGCTCAAAAGGAATGACTAACAATGAAGTGAAGGAAAGAGATAAAAGGTGCATAACAGAATGATTTTTCACATGATCAGGAAATCGTTTAGGTTTGGAAATTCCTATATGAGATCTAGTAACAAAAATACTAGTGGGAACTGACTCTGTTGAAGAAGGAAACTCACAAATGCAGTCAACAACAGAAAAATCGGAGATAGAACTAGAAAAATAAATATTATGTTCATCAAATACAACATGCCTAGAAATATGCATTTTCTTGGTTAAAGGATTATAACATTTATAGCCTTTGTGGAAAGGACTATATCCAACAAAGACGCATTTGACGAAATTAGGAGAAAGTTTGTCAGGTCTGGAATCACCAAGAAAAGGATAGCAAACATATCCAAAAACCTTGAGCCATGAATAATCAAGTAATTTTTGGAACAAAATTTGAAAAGGAGATTGAAATTTTAGAATTGGTACTTATGTTTTGTTAATAAGATATGTGGCACATAGAATGCATCATATCAATACTCTTTTGGACAATAAAATTAAACATTATAGTGTTTCCCATCTCAGTAGCGTGTCTATGTTTTCTTTCAGCAACGCCATTTTGTTGGGGAGTTTTAGGACAAGAAACTGGATGAATATACTACTAGATTCTAAGAAAACCTAAAGTGGACCTTTAATAAGCTCGGAGGCACAATCAACTTAAAATAAAATTATTTTGGTAGAAAAATGATTTTAAGTAAGAGATGTAAAATGTTTGCAACACTACAAAGCATCGGACTTAAGTAGCATTGGATAAATCTAATAAAGTTTGTTAAAGTCATCTATAAAAATAATATAGTACTCGTGGCCATTTAAAGAAGGAGTAGGAGAAGGCCTCATACATCACAGTAAATAAAAGATAATAGAGTAAAAGTATTTAAGTCTGGCAATTGAAATTGTAACCTTTTACTCTTAGTAATTTGATAAAGATGACATAGAGCAGTAGACTTGACAGAATTAAAAACAATATTATTAGTAGAATGAAGATGTTGAATGATTTTGGATGAAGGATGCCTAGTCTACTATGCCACAAGTCAGAAGAAACAGTAAAAGAAGTAGAAATAAAATACTGGATTGAATCAGAGACAAAAGGAATATGTGAAATAGGGTACAAATTTTTATCCATTTTCTCTAGAACTAATAACACATCAGTGTGCAATCCTCTAATATCATATCCATAGGGATCAAACTTAAGATAAAAACAGTTATCCCAATTCCCAAGTAAACTGAGCTACAGAAAGTAAGTTGTGTTTCATATCAGGCACATGCAAGATATTTTTCAACCTAAAACTAGTTGTAGGTGTTTTTAAAGGAGAATTACTAGTAAGAGGGACGGATAGTGTCTTACCGTTGTCAACCATGACCCTGGCCTTGCTACCATAAGTAGAATAATCACCAATCATATGTGTAGATGTTTCATAATCAGACAACCATTGAGTGGAAGGAGAAGTATATCACCATTAGCTGAAGAATCAGCAACATGCATACTTGAAAAGGCTTGTTGAACTTCAACAACATTTGCACCGGAAGAAAAAGAAGAAGCATTGTTGTTGTTGTTATTGGAAGGATGATACCTAAAATAGCACCTATTATCATAATGACCCATATTTCGACAAAACTGACATTCAACTTGAGAAAAATCAGGTCACTACACCAAATATAGCGTTTAGCAACATACCATTTTCGTTGTTGAACGGGCTTGCAACAGCAGTGGGCCGTAGCAAAACACCTTGTTGCAGTTTTTTGCAATAGTTGTAGTATCATTGATAAATTTAGTCAGCAACGGCTGGCCGTAACATAAATAAGCCGTTGAGAAATTGAAATTTTACAACGGCAGTAAGTCGTTGCGAAAAAAAAATTATTTTGTTGCTAATCTCAAAGTTGTTCCCGGATATTCATATTCGAACAGGATATAGTTGTCCTGGCTAAATTTTTGCAACAAGAAAAAAAAATATGGTCAAGTCTTGTTTGACCTAGTCAAAATCGATCCCCCCCCCCCTACGTACCCACACACACACACACACAATTTTTCCTGCAATGCCCTGATTCTTTCAAATCGGATGATTCAATTTAAACACCCTCACACTCAACATTCCCACAGATAATACTCTAAATACAATGATTATAATTGATTCATCAATTCTAAAGATGCAATCTTAACCCTACAGATTCATCAAGGGATTTTATAAAATAAAAAAAAAATCATCTAAGTGTTGGAGATATAGATATGTATAAGCATGAGATACAGATTCATCATACATGACAACATATTGATACAGATGATGGGTGATCTAATCCTTGTTCTACGGTACCATTTTCCTTAGCAAGAATGAAGAATTACACACAAATGAGGATTCAAATTATAGAAGAATACATACCTGATGATTGAGAAATGATGATATCATATTCCCAGATGATTCCACAAAATCTTCTTGTAAATGGAATCCTGAAGAGGAAAGTACAATGTCAAAACCTGATAAGAAGTTGTAACTTGGAAATTTAATCAACAAACTGAAAAAGATGGGAATATGATTATCTGAATTTATTTAGAAGACCAAGCTCATCAAAGGCTAAACCACAACATCAATTGAAGTACTTTATAGGCTAAGCATCCAATTGAAGTACTTACCAGGGTCCCCGAGCAAGCTACCAGCGTTTCAACTGATCCTAACTATAGTCACCTGCGCAATCAAATATAACAAAACATAAACCACAAAATATCTACATACAAAAACTACACACATAGGCAAAAAAAAATATGATTCATTCAAGTATTTCAGTTCACATAGTTACATAATTTTTCAGGTAAAGCTATAAGCTTCCTTATTCACAACTACATAAGAGTCTTTTTAATCACAACTGCCTAAAAGTCTTCCTTATGTGCAACTGCATAAGAATCTACATGTTAACATGTTAAGCACATGTACAAAAGTGTGAACATAAGCTAAAAAAGATAAAATCAATGTATGTTTGTCGTTTATATACGCGATAGAATATGGCTGAGATATCAATAAAGAGTTTCATAACATACTGTATCTACAAAAAAGTAGATCGACCAGTTAATCATATTTGATGCATATCTTTGGATGAACCACAAATCCTCCAATTCCAACATCTTTAAAGGTATCAGTAAGATTGTTAGCTTTTACGTTCAATTCATCTGGTAGGAGAATGTCATCCAGCAACACTTTTGTAAAATTAGACGGTACAGGTAAGCCGTGAGCCATACGTCCTAAAGCATATGTACAAAGTTTACCAATATCAATGACCTCACCATCCATTTTCAGCAATGAACATTGATGCATGTCAGCACCTACTGCTGATCGAGCTGGTGATATGATGTGACTAGGTGAAGGTTGGTTGCCAGGTGAACTTGTATGAGTCATTGAACCAGTGTGAGCAGGTGAACTCACATGACGTTGCATACTATCCATGTTGTTCGAGCCAACAAATAAAACCGGAATTGCATATTGGATATCCTTCACAATGTGGCATAACGTTCCACATCCTTCAAGCAGAACCCCCATCTTGCTGCCTAAATCCTCCACCTGATGTTTTATACTTCCATCCTTAGACTTCATTTCCTGTACTTTAGCACGCACAGGACCAGAATAAACAAATTATGTACGAGAAACAGGTCCAACAACACGAACTCGTCCACTAAATCCTTCCCAAAAGTTGCAGTCAATGCATCTAGTTCTTCTACATGAATACCAGCAGCTTATTTCTCTTTGATCCCTTCTTGCACCTTCTTAAGATCATCTTGCAATGTCGAGTATAACATTAAAATATAAAGATGTCTAGTAGAGAGTTTAGGATGACATGATATATATGAAACATAATCTGACTCACAAAGTATCGATGCGCATTAGGTAGAATTTTCCCACCCTCTTGAGTATGAACTTTAATCCACACAGAGGTAGTAACTTCCACTCCAGGATTATTGTGCTCCTAGGTTTTCAAATACGACGAATCGATTCATCAAGTATGAGAGTAGTCACACTGTCCATCATGTGATCATACATACCAGTTCAGCTTTCACCAAATAATGAGGTTTACGACAGGAGGTATGAGAGTAATCATATTGTTGCATTTTCCTCTTGTGATTAGCTCTACTTTCCACTGCTTTTGCATTGTCTTCATGCTCACAGAATTTTACCTAGTCTTCTTCATTTATATTTGAAGGAGTATCTGCACTCCTTTCTTTGTGAGTAGTATATACATCAAGATAGTCTCTTCGTAACTCATATTTAAGTCTCCTCCATTGATCTGACATCCCTTTAATCATAGTTATCTTAGAACTCTCATGTAAATTATATAATTTCTGAAAAAACAGACAAATGGCATACTAACAGCGCAAAGATAAATAATATGTGAACAGAAATCAGATTGAGTTAATATTTTATACTTGTAATTCATTCCAGACGTCATCTTTGTAAGTCTAGGGAACATGCTTGTAGGTTTTGAATGAAATAAGGATAAGGGTAGAAATCAATGTGCCCTTCCGATGGCCGAATGTTGTTGAATTTCCTGAAATGGGAAGTTCATTTTCATCTACCTCCATTGTTGTCGTAATAACCTGTAAAACAATAATAAACAAACGTCTATATGCGAAAGAAACTAAACTGATAACACACTTTGTCACTATCCACATAAACACATCAATCAAACTTCTCAAACAAAAAGAACCTTTCAACATTGCACAACTTATAAAACAAAATTTGTTAGAAAAAGAAACAACACGGACTATAAGATACATGTGAAAAGTAACACATCGCGTTGATGGCAGACGCATCATTCTAGACCACAAAATCGACATATATAAGGTTTTCTAGATTCTCATTGTCAGTAAGATCCAACAGTTAAATAGTAGGAACTTCAATATCATTTACAAGTTAATTTTATGGTGAATACAACACCATATACCATCCTTCTTCAGAAATATCCTTTGAGTAAAACACTTGTGTCGCTTCAGATGCAAGAATAAACGGTTCAACCATAATTCTACCAATATTTTTCATCTTCGACAAGTTAACCTTTATCAAGTATGAATTTGTATCAACTTTGCATCCATTAATCTTATCTTCAACCCTGATCCAATCACAATAGAAAACTTTTTCTTCGAATTCCAGATAATTCAACTTGATGATCTGTCTAACGATTCTAAATAGGTTATTTATGCTTCCTTGAAGTTTCTGTTTGTGGACTTAGCTATATGCATTTTAATAGCTCTCATCGATACACCATTGTTCTGTGGTATCACCACCTCCTCGTAGGCTTGTGGACAGAAAACGAATTCATTGACTTGGTATCTCTTATATGATTGCACCTTGAAAAGAGGTCCTTGCACTAATCGCCAAAGTACTGATTCCATATCATTAGCTTCTAACTGCTGCAAGTTATAATGTACGAGTTAGTTACACAACCAAGACCACAATAAACCAGAATTGAAGCTAATATATTACATCGTCGTGTAACCATAAAAGAAAACTCTTTAAGGTATCTTGGACGAACTATTTCTCTGACAGTTAGACTTCCTACAATCAAACAATAATTCAACAACTTTGTCTCTTAGTCTCCATTGTGAAAACAGTAATGAATACATTTTTCTGCAGAAACAAAGGATAGTTTTTTTTTTAAATATCAATAATTCAGTTTATAAACTACATGGTTTGGGAGAAACAAAGGATAGTAATTAGCAGAAAACTATGGTGATTAGGCTTAGCATACCCCGAGAGTCTCCATTGGTATCACCGATGGACACATCAGATTAATAAATAACAAATCAACAGCTCATACGTGTAAAACTAGAAAGTTGTACCTTTTCCACTCATCTAATACAACATACATAGAGAGATTCCATTTGCAAGCTTGCTCAAACTGCACTTGAATTAAAGTAATATTCCTAGCATTACTTAAAGGAACCTCGTCCGCAAACTCATTGCCATCATCTAAAAAGGCTTGTCGGGTATTTTTATGAGTATTATCACCATATGTTGACATACCATGTATACAATACAAACTAGCTTCTCGCAACGTATACCCTTTTGCAATGTACCTTTTATTGTGCACTAATCCTTTGAAACCTTTCATAACCTACAAATATCAATAAGAAAAGTTAATAGTTCAGTTATAACTCTAAAGTTTTACAATAAACAACAAAGTCAGTAGTGGTGATTACCTCTCAAAAGGATACATCCACCAGAGTCTAACTGGAACGCTGATCAAAGCTTCATCATCTAGATTAACCATCAGGTGAATACTAATAACGAAGAACGAATGAGGAAAATACTTCACAAAAGCACATATTGGATCCACCATACTACTTTTGCTCTTATCAGATGTTCTCGGTTGATAACCTTCGTGCATAGAATGTTGACGAATATATTGATCCGGAGAAGAGAAAGTTGTAGCTCTTTAAGTAGTAAAGTTGTAGTGTGAACCAGCAATGGAAACAAATGTTGTATTACAACATGGTAATCATGAGACTTGAAATTCCTTAGCTCGGGATGATTCACGCTGACGCATTTGCGAAGATTGAAAGAGAAACTGAATAGTATAAAAATAAAGTTTCTCCTTTTTAGTCAAGGAAAAAGTTCCATTCTCCATTGTTGTTTTACCGGTAATAAAAAATCCTCTTTCATCCACAACTTCTTTTTAATCCCCATTGCTTTCATATCTTTACGCGCAGAAGGACCATCTTTGGACTTGTTATTTCCCATCAAAGTGTTAAGAATATGCTCAGTTATATTCTTCTTTGTATGCATAATATTCGTAATATGTCGGATCGCATTTGAACCCAATTCCCCTTCAGCTTTCCTTTGACGCTTCAGACTTGCTGATGATGGTTGTTTCCCGTTACCCTTCTTACTTATGATATTACCAACAATCTCTTGTATTTGCAACCCTGTTAGTGGTCAAGGGGCTGGATGATGCTCTACCCCTTCATTGAAATTCTTTATATCATCTTGATACTTGTGTTTTGATGGCATCCATCTACGATGTCCCATATAACAAATCTTCTTACTAAACGGCAGATAATCGGCATTTTTTCTTCTCCACAAGTAATACAAGCATAATATCCATGTGTTACACATGCAGAAAAAGTCCTTAATGCTGAAAAATCATAAATATCCCATAGTAATCTTGTTTTCATCACAAACTCAGTTTTAGTGAAGGAGTCATATGTTAATATACCTTCATCCTATAAATACTTCAACTCATCTATAAGAGGTTGTAAATAAACATCTATATGTTTACCTTTTAGGCCTGATATCGACAACACCATCATTGAAAACTTCGGCTTTATATACAGGGAAGGATGAGATTGTAAGGTTGTAGAATTACCGGCCAATAACTGTGACTGGCACCGAAGCATCCATTCAGATTGAAATCTTCTACTGATCGGGAGAAGAGAAAGTCGTAGCTCTTGAGGTAGTAAAGTTGTAGTATGAACCAGCAATGGAAAAAAATGTTGCATTACAACATGGTAATCATGAGACTTGAAATTCCGTAGCTCTGGAGGATTCACGCTGATGCAGTTGCGGAGATTGGAAGAGAAACTGGATGGCACCCTTAAGTTCTTCAAAATAGTATAAAAATCAAGTTTCTCCTTTTTAGTCAGGGAAAAAGTTCCCTTCTTCATTGTTGTTTTACCGGTAACAGCATCCTCTTTCATCCACAACTTCTTTTTAATCCCCATTGCTTCCATATCTTTACGCGCAGCATGACCATCTTTAGACTTGTTATTTCCCATCAAAGTGTTAAGAATATGCTCAGTTATATT
>JAJJMC010011023.1:111825-231475 GCA_023531435.1 Papaver californicum | reverse complement strand
CGCTTATAAACGTTGCAAACTCGTTGTTTTCATTATTTTCACTCTTTTTCATCATTTGTAAACACTTTAAGCTATGTACCAATATTTTGAAGGTGTTTTCAACATGAGGAGTTAAACCCCTTTGCTGAGGTGATAAAGGAAGCCATTTTTCCAAGAAAAGTGGTATATTTCTATTTTAATTAATTTTTGTAATTTCTTTTATGATTATTTGCCTTGGTTAAAAATTGATTTAATGATTTTTATTAAACAATTGTGATTTCGTTAGATGGTACATGCTTGACCTAGGTTTTAGATGTTCTATGCTTTTGTTATACAATTGTTATTTTGAAAATCTACTTGTTGCAATATTTTAGAATCAAATTAAACGTAAGAATTGCATAATTATAATTATTGAATTGAATCACTTTAATTGGTTAATGGTGAAATCCATAACCTCAGTATTTGTGAATATTATTTTCATATTTTGTGTATATTTTTAGTTTAAAATTAATTTATTAAATCTAAATTCAATCTTCACAAGTTCGAGCGATCGATACTTTATTTACCACTATTTACAAAACTATCAATCCTCAGCAATAACTCCTACATTATCACCTACATTTGCTACATTGTCACCTACATTTTCCTTACTAGTCTTATCCTTATGTGCCTGTGCTTCTACTTCTGAGATTTCTCCATGAAAACGTCGCGTTGTATACATAAATAGAATACCATTTTTGAGCAAATGAAATGAAATATCACTAAGCGTCTCCAATCCTTTATTGTTCTTACAACGCTAACAAGGGCATGAGAATAACGTAATCCCATTACCATTTTTACTAGCAAACTCTATAAATGACCTAACACCTTTTATGTATTGATCTGATTTATGGGCACATTTCATCCACCCCTTATCAAGCATAGATGACATTTCATTAACCTACAATTAAGATTTCTAAAGACAATATTTATGTTAAAATTCAGCAATAATATCTATCAGTACATCCATATGAAATCAAATGAAAAATTACTAACAGTTACATTCATTCCATGAAAGTGATATCTACTTGAATTCTAACTATACAAATATTTTGTCAACTTATTTACAAACTAAACCTGCAATTCAGAATAGATTCAAGTAAAAATCACAATAAACTGCTAACAATTTCTAATTTTGACAGAACTAACCAAGCAAATCAAACCTATTGCGGAGAGTTTGAATTTTTTAGGTTTAAGTTCAAAAACAAACAAAAAAGTCAAAACAAAGAACTCAAGTTTATCTTGATTTCTTAGTTCCAATCCCTGAAAACCATTCAAAATCAAAAATAGCAAACACCCAAATCATAAAAAATCGAAATAAATAAACACTCAAATCTCATATACAACCTATTGACCAAAAATTAAACCCAAAGCATAAAACTAGAATAAAAAGATGAAACCATGCCTAGTTTTATTACGCTTAGCAATAGCTCTCACAATGGTACTTCCTCCTGCAGTGATGTAAGTGAAAGTCATTAAAAGAAAAGAAACCTAACTATCGATCTAACATAATACACAGAAAGTTTATTGAACTTCATTGACTTACACAAGTTCAGATGTACTTGGTAGAGTTTAATGGCAGTAGAGTTTTAATTGCAGTAGAGTTTTAATGGCAGAAGAGGTTTTAATAGCAGTAGAGAATTTTTCAGATCTAGATGAAGAAGTAAAGAGAAAATAAGAGTAAAGTGATAAAACTTGTAGTAGAAAAGAAAGAGAGACTGTACCTGTTCGTACCATGTATTTTGGAGAGATAAAATCCCAATCAAGGTTAGATCAATGGGTCAAGGGGGTGGAAGTATCTCTATACACTTTAAAGGTTACCAAAATATGGGCGGAATAAAAAGGCAAAAGTGTTGCCAGACACACATGTGGATCGCATGCTTATAACAACCTCCGTTGCTAATTAAAAGAGAACATGGTTGTTGCGAATTTAGCAACAGAAATAAGTTGTTGTTAAATTTTAGCAACAACCATTTTGTGTTGTTATTTACCAACAGACGTAGAGCTGTTCTAATCTGAGTTGCTAATTTGCAACCATTGTGTGTGCTTGGAATAGAAGTTTTGTATAAATGTATCGTCGTGTTATTAAGTATTTTTTTTAAGTTCTTTTCTTTCTAAGAGGTGGAATAGAATAACCTGGTTTCTTACTGGATTGGATTACACAAATTAATCTCGAGACTAACTTAGCTAGTCGAGTTACTTTATTATCCCTAGGCCTATTATCCCGATCCCGAGGCCGATTCGTATGACTCCAAAGATTTTCCCTCAGCGAGGTCTCTGGTTCAAATCCAGGATGGCCTAGCTGCGCCAGGTAAAAGAATAAAAGAAGCATCTGACTCCTCCATGCATGTTCCACTTGACTCAGAAGATGCGGCATAATCACTGGAGATGCTTGGATTTTCCAAGAGAGAGACCCTTTCGATTCAATTAGTAATGAGGATTCATAAACTTTCTCTATGAAATTACTTCGGTCGATGTTTCCGTTGTGAGTCGATAAAGGGGTCCGGAAAGAACTTAGAGGTTGGTAAATCTTTTAGGGTTGTGCGTCCACAAGGCGAAAAGAAGACAACTCTCTTTTTGAAAGACAATCATCCCCGCCTGTTCTATAGAATCCTCTTTTGGAAAGGAACGAAACTAGGCTATTCAATTCAGTGACAAGATCCAAGCCGGATTGGTTAGTGGTGTTTGTGGGTAAAAACGATTGAAGGGGAAAAGGAGAAAGGTGATCGAGTATGTTAATATTTGTGAGATCAAATCGTTGAAACACCAAAAATTCGTACTATATAAGTACTTTTAAGATTCAAGAAATCAATCTGTACGAAATTGGCCTAAATCAAGAAATGATCGTTCTGATTTCGCTTCAATCACGCGGGAGGAGAAGGGTTGGTTTGTAGGGAGGAAAGCAGAGAAAGTATTAAGATCAATGGAATTGAACTTAAGATGTGTTGAACTGCTATGAAGATGACAGTGAGTTTTTTGAGAACCTCTAAGATGATAGTTATGTGATCATACAAGTGCTTATGAGATGAAACTCTTATCCCAAAAAAATTCATATCCTTGTCGATAAGTTGAAGAACCTATTTATAGAAGTGGAAGTTAACACATTGATCTCGTAACTGGTGGCAGTTGCAGAGGAGTGGGAGAGAAGAGAAGTGGAGATCTTGTGTTGATAACCAACTCTATCGTGCTAGTGGGACTTTGACGGTTATGCGACCACTATTCCATTCACTCCTTCAACTGCCGACGCGACTTTTATACTTTCTCATCGTGGGTGTATTGTTACACTGCACGTGGTGTAGGCCGCCAGACCAAAACCCTAGTGAATATCCTCCCATGTGATTGTTGATGTCTCGAACATGGTTTGAGTCTCTTTTATAGGCGTGTATTATTTGGACTTAGCTAGACTGTTAGCCGTAGCATATTGATGAGTTTATCATGTTGTTAAGTCTAGCTTGCTGCTGAGACTAGCATATTATTGAAACTAGCATATTGTTGAGACTATCAATGATGCTTAATACATCATTGTGTTTGAGACAACAATGTACTTATTTGACTTTTGAAGTTGTGTGAGTGGTAATGTTACGTGAGCGCTAGACTCGTGTGATTAATAGGCTTGTGTAAGCGCTAGGCTCCTGTGAGCGCTGAGTTCATATGAGTGCTAAGATTAAATTAGCGCTAAGTTTATATAAGCACTAAGCTTGTGTAAATGTTGGGCTCATGTGAACACTAACGTCAGTAATTATGAAATAATTTTAATTTCGTCTTACTGTGAGCGACAAAGTAAAGAAATTTATTGTTGGTAGCAGGACCAATGAGCAACTGAGAGACCGACCAAGGTGGAGGAGAGGGACCGACCAAGGTGGTGGGGAAAGACCGACCAAGGTGGTAGCAGGGACCGACCAAGGTGGTAGCACGGGCTTAGTGAGAGAATGGACTTGGTAGTCACAACTCTATGTTTCGTCTATCATATAGTCGCTTGCAGTATTTTGACGTATATTTAGTAATAATATTACTGCAAGGAATAATTAAAGAGAAAAACAAAACTTTAGGGATATTAAAATAATAATATTTTAATATATATACATTAGATGGTTGCAAGATCTTGTTGTGTGAAGCAATTAGAAGAGCAAATGAGTTTTAAGAAGATTAGGAAACCCTAAAATAAAATAAATAAACAAATAAATAATAAAACCTAAAAGAAAATGGAGTGGGGACCGTCCAAGGGTGGCCGACCGGTTGGCACCGGTCCCACAACCCTTCTTTATTTTTGTTCATTATTAGTTCCTCCTCTTGTTTGTTCTTTGAAGCTACTTGCTCTTCGCGGCTATATGCTCTTCGAAGCAACATGTTAGCCTTTCACGTCCAAAAAATTTCATACATGACGTCCTTCAGTAAAAACGCTATAGATTTCTCATATGATGTCCGTTTTTGATGATCAGCCCCAATTCGGAATCAGAAATTGTTAGCTTACAGTAACCCTCCATATGAAATTCTAACAGTTTTCAGCTTATAGTTCATCTAGGATTTAAATCATATCTCGTAGACAGTTATTCAGAATGGGATGCCCTTTTAGTATGTCGTAGTAGACACGTAGCGGAACATATGTTGTTTAGAACACTTTGTCTCATTCTATACCCATCATCACATTTTTGGAAGGTGATCATGATGATGTATCATAAATTGAGTATTAACCAAAATTAGGGTTTTGTTGTATTTCGACCAATGTTGGAACTTTTAATGCAACCAACATTGGGAATATGCTATTCAAGCTCGACCAATAATGATTTGGAGCTTTAGCTTTGCATTTGACGTGACGGTGAGTTAGTGATTACACAAAGATGTGATGTTTCGACCTAATGCATTCGTGTACAGCTTGTTATGCGTTATGATCCATCAATATTACTCAATTAGTATTTGAATATTGATGTAAAGTCACTTTAAATATTCAAACAGTGAATATAAAGAGGAATTAAGTTGCTCTGTACTAGTAGACAATCTATCGAGGAGCATTGACATCCACTCAGGAACGAAAGATGTTCTGGATGTTTATTCTGAATAGTTAGAAATCATCTGGAGACGAACTACTATCCACACCGATGATATTATGAGGACAATGTTGTTCTATACTAGTGTGCAATACTCTAGGAGATGCCCGTAGTAAGCATTTGATATTTCAATTCTCTTTCGAAATGTAAAATATGCTTATTCGATATTTCAATTCTCTTGCGGAATGTAAAATATGAATTTTATGTTTTTGGTGCTAAGTCAGTAGCATATATAATATAATTTCTTTGATTCTGCTACTGGGAAGAGATGATTTTACTATTTTATCATTTGATAAAAATCCATCATCTACAAGTGGTTGCTGACTTTCTTGAATTAGGAGCACCACCATTTCCACTTGATCCAGATAAAGAACTAACTTGATGATGACTATTCTTGAAGTTATTTTCGTTCTTTGGACTTAGACTTATTCCCATTTTCATGAAAGCCAGAACCATTACCGGAATTAACAATACACCATAAAAACAGTAGGATTATGAGTATCAAACACAACAGAATAGCCAAATCATATTTACTAACTCTTTTTCCAATAGCATCTAAAGAATCAGTAGTAGTTTTGATATTATGTAGATGGACAAGAATCGAAAGATTACCCTTCCTAACATTGTGTAGTCGATTCCTTAACATGTTTTTCCTAGCCACAAATTGAGTTCAAAAACTAGTCTTAAGAAATTACCAGATCTCACGAGCAGAAGAAAGATCATAAATATCACCTGAAATTGTAGAAGTAAACATAGCTTTGAGACAACTAGCAACGAACCGATCTAACTTTCTACAATAGATCCATCTCGGATTAGGACCTGCAACTCTATCAATAACAATTTTTGTCGATGATTCTTTGTGTTCACCATCAACATAACCATAAAGATCACTGGATATTAAAATCAACTCAAATTAATCACGCCATAATAGATAGTTGGTAGAATCCAACTTAATTGAAACAAAGTTTGAGATATTAGTAAAAGGTAAAGAAAATTTGTGTTGGCAGAAGTCACATCGGAAGAACTTGCATCATTATTGTTTGAAGACCAATGATTTTGTAAATTTTCATGTTGATTATTCAAAGTAGTTAATATCGTGTATCGGTATCGTATCGACGAGGTACGATACACCTAGGCAAATAATTATATCGGGTTTTATCAGCGATACACAATTAAATTTTTTATTTTATAATTTATAAGTAGATGTGCATTATGTTACTCAAAATTTTAATGGAAAGTACTTATAATGTAAAAACTCAATTGAACTAGTTTTACTTGATAACCTAACATCCCCAAACATAGAATTTGTATGGAAAGAAAAATCAAAACAAAAAGACAAAAAAAAACATTGTTAATAAATACATTTATATCTTTTCCAATATTATCGGTTCGACACGACTGATACGGCCGATATAACCGGAATATATATGTACCGCTGATATTTTACGTATCGTGTTAAAGAACGATACACGATAAATTTTGATATTATCGGCCGGTACGACCGGTATTAACTACATTGTAATTATTAGATTGATGTTGATTTGTCATGCTTCTTGTAATAGCCATTTGACGATTTCAAAAAACAAGAAGTTTAATGAAGAAATTTGTTGAATAACCACGTCCAAATCAACAAGCAGGAAAAAATGTTGAAAACGATGATGATGAATATATTGGAAAATGATATCAAAAGAATGATGAGAATCTGAAGATGTTGAAAAAGATGATAATTCAAAAACCTAATGGAGAATTGTGAAGAAAATCTTAGAAAATTGGATCAAACCTATTTGATACATTTTGAAGAAAAACTTAGAAAATTGGATCAAATCTATTTGATACATTTTGATACCATGAGACATGAGAATTTGATATTAAACTGTCGGAATCATCATGTTGTTACAATACTGTTACAGACTATATATATATAAAGGTAAACAAAGACAGGTGTCCTAATACTAAAAGAGACAAGGTAAGTCAACGGCAGAAGACTTGACCTATACTTAACAGTTAAGAGGACTTGGTTCAAGATGCAGAACAGTGTTAAGCCACCAAGTTCACTTGCCAGTCTTTCTATCAGCTCGACGATCATCAGTAGTGGTTTGCTCGGCATTGCTTGTGGTAGTTATTTACATGCCCACCATTAACGCAAATATTTTATCGGCAGACCTGCAAGATTGTCAATATAGGTCTATACATGGGTTAGTAAAGTTTTCAGGAAGTTGTGAAAGCAAATGATGCCCCCATATATAGGTCTATACATGGTGCAAGCATCTTTTTAATCAGATCAATAACGGAACAGTTAGAAAGTAAAAAGACTATATATGCCTCACCATTTTCTGCACAAAACTTTTGTGCACTTTATTAGTCTTTTATTAGTCTTTTATTAGAGATAAACTCATGTTGGAATTACTCCGGCCACTTCTGTAGAACAAATGATGCCCCCGTTTATCGCGGAGTCATCTCGTCGTTGGAATTAAGACTTAGAAGCTTGAATTCTTCAATCCCAAGGTGTATTTTTGGAGTAACTCCCCAAATCTTGAACCAATGGATTATTCCTGATTTTGTTCCATCACTCATCAAAGGAAGCAGCTTGGTGTACATGTGTGTCGTAGTCAGAATCCCCTTTATTAACTTTGCTTTTCAAGGATCCTGTAAATTACAAAAGTCAAATTAGAGCTCTTGAACTAACTAATCGAAGTTTGTAGCATTGAAAAACAAGGATACCTCTAGTTCAGCAACAAACCAATTCTTTCCCGGATGAGTGCAGAGTACTCTTCACTCTCTTTCCATGCATACGGATAAATACTGTGGTACATTCCAAGTGAGGGTCGAATTCCTGAATCCTCCATCCACTGCAATACCTGAAATACAAGTTGCCGTTTGCATGACTCTTCCAAATAGGATTACACAAATTGCAGCAGAAAATAGCCAGCATTTTGGAAGACGTATTTGATAATATGGGTCTGCAAGAAAGAAGAAAAAACTCATCCAAAACCTACTCCTTCAATTTTGAGTTGTTTTTTTGTTTTTGATCGGACAGTAGGAATTATCATATTAACGAGTTTCAAACTCAAATCGTGGGTATCAACACCAAACAACTTTACAACTCTACTAGAGAAGCATCTACTGGGAGAGTTAAAAAAAAATCATAAGATAAACTAAATAAAGAAAGAAGAAGGTACCTCAATATATTTCCTCCATTTTCCAACAGCCAAAAGATTTTTCAACAGAATTGAGTAAGTGCCAAAGTTGATCTCAGCACCCGATGCCACTATCTTGTGGAACAGCTGCATATTGAGGGAAAATCAACCCTTAATCGGAATCCAGAAGAGTGTCGTGTGAAGGAAAATATATCTAAAGAGGCCTGTATTTACTTCCTCTCAAATTTTATCTTTCCAAATCACAGAGGCTCACTTCTACAGGTTATGTGTAACGCAATTTTTTTCTAAAATAAACTCAGGAATTTCTTTGGAAGCGGGAGTATAAACCGATCTTTTCTATCACTGAACAAAAGAAATGAGCCACCAAAATCCAAGAATACCTTGATCATCGTCTCAACCTTTCCACTTTTCCCTATATAATAGAGAAGTTGATTTAGAAGTCCAACTGAAACTCGAGAAAATGAAGGCTCCATCATCTCAATCAAGCTTATTGTTGTCCTCCAATCTCGTAGCCTGCAACAATTTGTTACACGATAACTCATATGTAAGACTGACAAATTCAAGACAAAACTAGGAATGATACCATAACAATGATGGGTGTGTTTTGTTAACTTTTTATGGTTCGCACAACAAATCATGTTTAGCTTAAGTTCATCTCTGATCAGTTTAGTATACCCCAGATTAGTAATAAGCTGGATTCAGATAAAATTAAATTTTAATCAAGCATTTTAAGATTAACTTAAGGCTAGCTTAAGATTAATTATAGATTAAGATTAAGTAAATATCTTATAATGTCCTATGACTCAGCTAGTGAGGTATCTACCCAACTCATGATTGAAAGGTTGAATGATACATAGTTGTTGACTAAGACTCTCTTCTTCTTTTTTTTGATAGAACTAAGACTCTCTTCAGACTTGCAACAAATAGATTTTCTGATTATTATTCCATAAATCAAGCACGAGGAAATAGAAGTAGAAGTCCAAGTCATTAACCAAGTAGTAGTGAGACAAAATATCTATTTCTTCCTGAAGAATCTATTGATACTGTGCATGATAAATATTGATAATATACATGATAAAGCTGTAGAACATGGTGGTTGTACTGTTTAAGATGTTTATAATGTTGAAGAACTGATATGATATGCATCTGATTCAGCAAGAGCTATAAGGTATTCATGGACAAGGATAAGGTAATCTAGTCTAAGCTATAAAGAGATCATGTTCGGGTGCTGAATTCTATGTGCAATTATTGATATATATTATATATGTAGTAGTGAGTGTTAATACTAGGAGTACTACTATTTCAGTATGAGATTTTGTGCATAACTATGTAACTGTATTTTCAACATGTTCCACAGTCACAAACATGAAAGATAGTTTGAGACGACTAACTCTACACAAAAAATAGTGTCCTGCAACAAATTCAATGGAAAGGAAATGGAACGAGTCAAGCTTGAGTGCAGAATGATATTTTAACATGTAATGCGAACAAAAAAACTTACATGCTGCATGCTGATATAATTTCAAAGAATGTAGCTTCACTAAAAGGTATTGCTTTCTCCCTCATCAACTGTGCTAGACGAACAACCTGGGCTGGTTGGCATCCTTTATTGAAAGCTTTCATAAGAGACGAGCAGGCAATAGAATCTGGTTCAATTTCATTTATTTCCATGTCTTTGAACAAATCACAAGCCTTCTCCCAGTTCTCTAAAAGAAACAAAAGAAGTTACAGATTCAAACTTTTATTCAGTTACTTAACTTATTCTTACCTAATTTAATTAGAAAAATATTACCTGCTGCACCATATGCATGTATCATGGTAGTATATGCTATAGCATCAGGAAAACAGTCACTCATCTTCATCTCAGAAAACATTAATTCTGCTTCACCTAGCTGGCCCTGAAAGGTTATTGAAATGATCATCATTCTCACTACATGCTAGAGCAACATAACAACAATAAAAGAAGTCTACAGAATAGCCACTTGCCAGTTTGCTGTAAGCACAGATTGCAGATGAGTAAACCTCCTTAGAGAAAGGAATTTTCAAATCCTTCATCTCTTGAAGAAACTCAAGTGATTCACTATACTTTCCAATTTTACAGAAACCACTTATTAGTATATTGGAAGTAATAGAATCAGGTTTGACTTTCTTTCTTCTCATAGCCTTATATAAGGTTAAGGCTTTCTCATGCTCCCCCATGCTTAAGTAGCTACCGACAGCAGAATTATACGCGGTTGTGTTCAATTCGATTCCACGAGATTTGGCTGATAAAAGCACAGTATCAACTCTCACCATTTGACCACAACGGCCACAAGCAGCCAAGAGGGTGCATATTGTAACGACATTTGGCTGGATTCCATCTCCTTCCATTTCACGCAAGACTTCCACAGCTTCAGTTAAAAATCCTTCAGATCCATAAGCATCGATCAGCGCATTGTAGCTAACCAAATTTGGTTTCAATGAGTTCCTTATCATCATCTCAAATATTTCTCTTGCCTTTTCAGGCTGACCTGATCTACCATAGGCATTTAATAAAGACGTATATGATACAACATCAGGTTTGATTCCAATCCGTTTAAGACCATTAAAAACTGATAAAGCTTCTTTATGCATTCCTTGTGAAGCATATGAACCAATAACTGCATTATAAGATACAATACTGGGATTAAGGCCTTCGGCAAGCATCATAGCAAACACAGCCTTGCAGTTTTCAATCTGTCCACAAGCAGAATAAGCACAGAGTATAGTAGTGTATGTCACAGTGTCAGGGTGGCATTCTGCTCTTTTTTCCCTCATTCCATTAAAGATATCCACAGCTCTCTCATATTCCTCAAGTTTTACCAAGCAATGAATGACTATGTTAAAAGTAGTCGTGTCAGGACGGATGTTTGTTCCTTTCATTAGGTCAAAATAGGACAAAGCTTTCGAGTACTGACCCCCACTTTTGTAAGCACTTAACACAATGTTATGAGTAACTAAATCAGGCCCAACTCCGTTGTCTGTCATTTTCTTGCAAACTTTTAACGCCTCTTGCCATTGTCCACTAGATCCACAAGCATTAATTAGATTGTTGTACGTTGACCGGCTAGGAGCAATCTGCTTCCAAGACATTGGATCAATAACAGTCGTAGAAGTAAAGAACAAAATATTGTGTTCCTCAAGCAGTAAGAGGCACTAATTTAGATGTAACATTTTTCTGGTTTAGATTTTAGCCGTATAATCAAGAAATCATGAGAGCATCAGTGAATGCAAAGAAAAGAATCACAAATGTTGATACCATATAACATCCTCTACCGTCACTTAAAAAAGGGAATACAAATACATACATATGAACGAAGCATGTCATCCATGATGTTGATAGCCCACCGCCACTGACCAGCTCGACCATGTGCATTAATGAGAGCGTTGTACGTTTCAACATCAGGCTTGCACCTAACGGAAAAGTATACACTCTGTCACTTTATAATGCAGAGACGACCAAATGGAGAACCCCCAAACCAATAACATGCTTTATTGTTCTAACCCTCCACTATGTTTTAGTTGCAACAAAAACTTGAGGAGCACATAATAACCATACCTCCACTCTTGCATTTCGAAAAACAAGCCGCGAGCTTGATCTATGCGATTATGTCTTCCGTACAACCTAATCATCATATTGTAGATATCATTTCGGGCACAATAAGTCTTTTGATTTTTCATCCAACGGAAAACTTCAACACTATGTTCAATAGCACCAAGTTTTGTTATCTCCTATAATCAACAAGAATAAGAAAATGTGAGGTTTTTCCTAGTACCAACTACTTCAAACGAATCAAAGTCTACAAAACCTTGAAAAATTCAATCACCTGAATAAGTAGAGGGTAATTTTTTCTAGCAAATCGACCAGCCCAGCGATTAAGAACTTTTCCATCAATATCATCCCAATGTTTGAGCTTAAGAATTTTATCCACCACTTCAGAAATAGTCCAATCCTTCTGTGATGGGTCACCATCGACTCGTAACCTGTAACGTTTCTGAATATCATCTTTTCTAAGACCAGTAACTTGAATTGAAATCTTCTGATGCCTCCCTTTGTCATAATCTACAAACCCTAGTTTTTTCTCATCTTCTGAATCTTTATTGTTTTCTTTGCTTAATTTACTGTTATGGATAGCAAAAATTGTCGTTGTGTTGTTGTTTATCTTGTAGTTGATTCTCTTCTGTTTCTTGTTTGTTTGAAATGAAAATTTAGGGTTCGGTTGAGATGAAAATGAAATAGGTTTTAGGTCATTTGGGGAATGAGTTGCAGATGGTTTGTAGATTCCTACAGTTGCCATGGGAAGAAAAGTTGAAACGCGGGAAGAAATGTTGAGGATAAGTCAGTCGGGTTTCTCTTGTTGGGGTGTAGAAATTTCAGGGCGACCAATTTTACTATTTCCACCCTATAATTCATTTCTTTTTGGACAGATGATTTTGCGGATTCCGAGAACCGACTGTACAACTTTAAGTACATGACATGGTGTAAAATAAAAAGATCTTCTTCAACATAGTTGTCAGGGTCTGAAAACTGGCGGATGAAATCTAACGACACCTTCTGTGTTTTTTTTGCTGACTCGATATCTGACTCAGCTCAAATCAAACGTTAGATTGTTTTTTTATTTTTCTAATTTTAACTTGTGATCTGATTTGGTTTATACATCTTATTCAGAGCTAATTGAATCCGTATCATTTTGTACCTGACTCGTTGGTCATAAATCTAACTAGCTTCAGAAAAAAATTATCCCCTTTGTTCCTTATGAATTGAATTTTTTATTTTAAAATTTAGTTTTCTATAAATGAAACTATTCAAAATAAACAATACAAATTGTGCAAACTAACTATTCAAAATACACAATATGAATTGTGCAAACTAACTATTCAAAATAAACAATGTGAATTGTACAAACTTGAAATGGAAAAACACTAAAAATTCACATCTTTCCTCCGTACTTTAAAAATTGTGTAAACTTGAAATAGATCTATTTACAAGGAACTTGAAATGGAAAAAAACTAAAAATTCACATCTTTCCTCCGTACTTTAAAAATAGTGTAAACTTGAAATAGATCTATTTACAAGGAACGGAAGGAGTATAATTTTACTATTTAACAATTTTTTAGTCGGATATAGTGAATCGGGTTCATATGAGTCAGAAAAAACAAACAACCTGTAAGCCTTTTCTTTCTTCTCGACGACCCTGATATCGAGGTTGCTGTTCTTGGTCTCAGGCTTGGCTTTTTTTCAAGTCCTTGCCTTTTCAATAGTAATTGTGTCCTGGTCGACTTCCCTTGATATTGATCTCATCTGTTTCTCAAAATGAAGCAGGACGGTATATCTTTTCTTTTGTAAGTGATGTATTTCTGGCATACACCATCCTCGCTGTACTCTTAGATTGTTGTGCAGAACTTTGAACTCAAGAACAAAAAGATGAATCTAACCAGCTGTGAACACCGAGATGGGAGACAGTGAAGTAGCAAAAGCTCTCTTACTAGTTACTATCATTCTTGACTATACAGATTTATTACAACAAAGGAGCAAAATTTACACGTAGTACAGCATGAGGATAGCGTATTCCTCGGAGTGATGGGGCAATTTCTTCGATCGACTTCAGACCAATTTTCTCCGCTACCTAAGACAGGAAAAATTCAGATGAATCACTAAACAATTTGTTCTTTCACGGCCAAATATGGTGCACAAGTATGAACATAACACCACCTGGAGGTATACATTTAAACTGAAAAAAAGAAAGGAAAAGACAGACAAACAAATAAACAAACAAACGATTAAAATAGAAATAGAAAAAAAAAACATTTAAACAGAATTTATCAAGAATGGTTAATCTGGGAGTGGGGAACATTGCTACATTAAATCATAACACCACTGGCATGATCTTTCGTGATGAATCTTTCTTGTTTTGGTACTTCCAAAGTGAGCATAGTATGTAGGAAACCTTTCACTGCAATCCTTGCCATCCGTGCAATTATGCAAAAAGCACATCTTTTTGTCGGTTTACAAGTTTGTCAACATCACTAAGGTCTAAGGGCAAGCACTGTGATATGGATGAATTCCCAGAATTGTTCCATACATGTCATCTTTGGGCATCCCTGGAAGACCAGGTGCAATGGTCATTCCAGAAATTGTTTCATACATGAGAAGAATTCGTTACCTTCATGACTTTTCAAACTCTGTTCGGATACATAATTTTCTCTGGAATGCCCATTGGACTACTTGGTCTTCTAAGGATGCCCAAAGATGATACCGTGTATGGAATAGTTCCTGGGAATTGTTGCAGACCATTGTGCTTTGCTCAATTCTATATGCTTAGGTAGGATAACCTTCAAAGACAAAATCTACAACAACCTAGCTACTCCACTTCAATAATACGGTTCCTTGGGGGAGTGACATAGACCATATTCAGGATGCCATTATAAGGAGGAGCAAGTCTTATTCCTTCCTAAGTGATGTCTACTTATCAGTTCACAAATTTGTGCAGAGCACTAAGGTCTAAGTATGGTATGCAATTCCCAAAATTGTTTGGGCATCACTGGAAGACCAAAAGTACAATGGTCATTCCAGAGAAAATTGGGTTTTCAAAAAGAATTTGCAAATTCCTAAAGGTAACCTCTCAGATGAGGTGTCAGACATTTCCCCAGATATGATCTGTAAATTGACCATCAGATTTTCCTTTTCTATGTAAAACATCCAGGAAAAGTTTTTTCTTTTTTTCAAAATTTTCTTCTACAAAAAGAGTTTTGGGCAAAAACAAACAGGTTACACCATGGCCCGATTTACCCATTTTAAAAAGAAGTCTGCTGGTTATCTTTCTGGGTATCTTCTTGTCATATCTTGACACGTTTATCCAAATAGTAACCTGGGAAACCTAATTTTTCCTGGAAGACTCATTGGACATGGTCTTCCAAGGATGCCCAAAAATGACGTGTGTGGAATAGTTATGAGAATCGTTATGTACTACTGTGCTTGCTCAATTATGTATCCACATGCAGATTAGACAGGATTACTTTCAGATAGAATCTACGACTACCTAGCTACTCTACTTCAACAATATGGTTCCTTGGAGGAGTAACAAAGACCACATTTAGGATGCCTCTACATTTTCATCCACTCTTTTCCTGTTTGGGTGATTGTAATATATTAGTGACGTCGAGACCATTAGGCCAGATAGTAGGAAACGAAAAATTTACAGTTGAAACATGAAGACTACGACATGGCCAAGTAAAATAACCGAACAAGACATCAATATCTGACAGATGCAATCTATTTTCTGGTTGATCGAGAAGATCCGAAACAGTACTATCTTAGCTTAAACGTTCCTCTACAGATTATATAAGTTAGGATTAGCAGCTTAGCGACTCAGTCTATGCAAAACTACGAAGTTCTGGATACAATAGAGAAACTTCTGTTCATCTCTTGAAATGATGGTTACAGTTAGCACTTTAATTAGTTAGTATTAGAGCCTTGATGTCAATGTTTTTATGGCTAAGTCGGTAAGTATAGTCATGCTAGACTAAGGGCGCATTGGCCATGGGCGTGCTAGGCTATATACACTGAGGAGATGGGATGCGGAGGGTAGAAAGGCCAAGCTAGGGACGTGTTAGAGACGAAGGCGGCATGAGACGTGCCAGGGCTAGAACGCGAAGGAACCGAAGACGTTGAGAAGCCAAGGACGCTGAGGCTAGCTAGGGACACATAGGAGAAGCTAGGGGCGCATATGCCTTGGAGACGCATAGGAGAAGCTAGGGGGACATAGGCCTTGGACATTCTAGAGAAGCTAGGGGCGCATAGGCATTCCATGGGGCTTATTTTGAAGTAACACGCATTCCGTGCAGTGTTACTTCTGCTACTGTCCATGTGGTCGTATGGTTACCATGTCGGTATGTCACTATGTCACCATTGGTAAATTAGCTAGTTCTTCGTTAAGTCAGATGTTTTGTAAATATAGCAGTGATCTACATTTAGCCGAGTACAATAAAGGGTTTTTTTTTTACCTCCTTGAAAGAGTTAACATCACTTCCCCACAGCCAAGCATCACAACCTGCATCTCTAGCCCCCCAAAGATCATTCCTACGATCATCCCCAATATGTAGAGCATCCTCAGGTTTGACCTCTAGTAACTCGCAAGCCTTCAAAAATATTGTTGGATTTGGCTTCTCTGCTGCTACCTGTGTTTTCAAATGACATGTTTAATTAATTTAATATAGCAATAGATGATACCAAAAGCAAAGCGGACATAAAAAGTGTAAAACTCACTTCAGCAGACACAGTCACTGCGTCAAACCAGTGATCACAATTCAAAGCCCGTAAAACTGATCGTAGTCGTGTGTCAAAGTTCGAAACAACAGCTAACTTGACACCAGCTTTTTTACGGGACATAAATACTCTCTCTGCATCAGGATCACATAGACGCCATGCCTGTAAAAACAAATGTTAAGAATCAGAATCATCAGTACACCGATTGCAGAGAGAGAGAGAGAGAGAGACAAAGAGATGTTGTAAACCAATCCGACCTTGTCCGTTGCATAATATTGATAAAGTTCTTCAAAGTACTGAGAATCTGAACATCCGGTCGACTGACTGACTATATATTGCCAAAAGGGTCTTCCATCATCGACATATCTGCAATTAAGACAACACCTGAGTAAGAACTTCCAATGAAACCAGACCGTACGTGGTGAGTTACACTCAATGAACTCGAATCTGATAAGTGAATTTCACTTGTTCCATGATTTCAAAATCTTGTGAGTGTAAAATTTTATTACCAGCATACTGGGAAAAAATTTATCTGACCCTGAGACTAATGACTGACTCCAAATACATTAAACATGTAAATACATTTCAAATTCCTAAGCTTGGATATTCTGAACGATTCAAAATTCAATTAAGGTAGAAAAACACTAAAACCACCTTATAAAAGTGTAGGATATGGCAATAACTAAAGGGACAGGTGGGGAACAAATTCTGCACATCTCCAAGCAACATATTCATGCATTCACTTTCCAATTTTCATCTTTTTGGTTTCATCTGTTCTCAATAGTTTTTTAAAGTTCCAAAATTTCAAATCATGATGTTACCGACAACAAGCTGATTTAGAGGACAATACGAGTATGTATGAAAGAGTAAATGAAACCAAATAACTATTCAGGAAATTGAATGCATGAAATGATAATTGAGATCTAGAAAACTAACCTGAGTCGAGAATTACCCCAAGGTTTTTCATAAGCCCATCTGTACCGATTCAGTATTTCACCTTCTGAATACTCCACCCCATATTTCTCCCCAATCTGTCTATAAATCTACCAGCAACAAAACCATCAATTAATTAATTATGGCAAAACAATATTGAACAACACATAAAAATACTGATATATCTCTCTGTGTCTAACTTACTTGGGCCATAGGTTGAGCAGGAACAACAAGAGTACCAACAGCATCAACAAGGAGAGCTTTATGAGTAATAGTACCACCATATAGAGACCTTCTATACTCTTCATAATCTTTAAATCCTCCTTCTGATACCATCGTCTTCTCAACAGAAGCAGAAGAAGAGAAAAAATATGGTCTCCCAAATTCTCTTCCGTTGAAACGAAACCCACTTTTCAAATTTGATCTTTCATTTGACGATAACAAATTCCTGATTAACAAACTAGAAATTGTTTTTGTGTTCTTTGCCATTTGAGCTTTGGTTTTTCTTCATTAACAGAGAATAGAATATGATATGGAGATGGAGTAGAACTAGATTTTGTTCGAGTCTTCTATTTTATTATTGTTCTCCCATTTCACTATTCCCCATGACACTTGTACCTCACTGGGTCGGCTACAACCTCGAAGTTACAAAAGTGGGACCACTGTGGGGTTGGTTGTGTACCACTTTTATCTCTTCAAATTTCAGATTAGAATTTATAACAGAACAGAACGAATACGACAGATCGAGTAAATTCACGTTTGTGTAATGCCACGTGGGATAAATCTTCAGCTACGTGAATGTGGATGAGAAGGGAAAGTTTTTTTTTTTTTATGACAAAAGAAAACAAGGATTCATTAATTGAACAAAAGGCTACAACTGTCCACATGTAGTTGGAATAGAAAAGGAGTGGGATCAATCCATGTCTTTTCCAGCCCCTCTAAACGGGCGTAGTTTGCTAGAGTGTCAGCAATTTTGTTCTCCTCTCTACCGATAAAAGTTAGATTACAATAATGAAAGGAATTTAAGAGTTTTTTACGGTCTAGTATTAAGGAATGACAGGCCCAAGGGCTCGAAGTGGAGATGTCGTTGACGTCTTCTATGATCGTCTTAGCGTCCTCCCTAAGCAAAATGTGACTCCAACCTTTCATTTGTGCCCACCTGATGGTTTCTCTCAGTGCAATGGCTTCCGCCTGGTGACTAGATCCTGTTCTAGCTTTCCCGGAATAACCTGCAATGAAAGATCCCTTTGTCCTTACTACTCCATATCCTGTTGCATAATCAGTTGTAGAATAAGATCCATCAAAGTTTAAGATAATATATTCGGTTTCAGTAGAGGTCCATGTTGACACCAATCTGGCTTCAGAGGATATGGCCTTTTGGATGTATTGACATTGTTTTGTCTGGTTTTGGGGAGGTGGGGCCCATAAATGTGTAGTTGGGGCCTGGTTGGATGTGGTATTTGGATGGAGGATTCTTTGGTAGTTTGGGATATTTCCTTTGGTAGCTGTTGTTGGATATTTCTGTGGTCCATGGTAGATTGGGTTCTGGTGGTGGGTTGGGATTTTTTGGCGATTGCCATTACCTGTCGAAAGGTGTCTGAAAGTGCCATCTGGCTGAGATGCAGGAAGAATTTGGATGATTTTTGGGTTGGCCTGAATATCTGGGGAAGTAGGGGTGATTTGGCTGAGGGTGATGTTCTGGGTATGTGGTGGGACAACTGTTTTGACTAGGATATGGAGGACAGTGATGGGATTTGGTTTTGCCATATTAAAAATAATATCACACCTATGTTTCCAGATCCGCCAAAGAATATGGGAAATGTAAGCAATCGAATTTTTATCTTTGAAAGAAATCATGATGTTATGATTGTTCAATGAAAAAATCCAATCTAAAATGCAATTGTAAGACAACATGTTGTTATAAATACTTGGCCAGAGAGAATTCCAGATTTTTTTTGCTAAATTACAATGCATAAACAGATGTGTGCTGGATTCCACGTAATTGTTACAAACTGCGCAAAGTTGGTCCTTAAGATCCATATGTTTGTAAATTTTACTTCTAAATTTTAGAGTTTGCTTTACAATTTTCCACAAAAAAATGTTTATTCTGTATGGGGTTTTGATTCGCCAATTTTTTTTCCAAAAGCCCGGGTCGACTTGACTAGTTCTGGCAAAAGAGGTATTAGTTTGGACTAATTTTTTGTAGGTGGAGGCTATAGAAAAGGTTCCATTGGTGGTAAGGTTCCAACCAATTTCATCCTGTCCTCCCTGGAGGATAGGAATGGTCGATATCTCATCGGTTTGGACTCTAGTGAACAGGTTCCTATTGATAGAGAAATTCCAATCGTTGGTGTCTTGGTCGATGATTTCACTAACCCAGATGAGGCCAGAGTTTCGCTGGTTTTCCATAACTTCCTCAAGATTCATGCTTTTAAGCCAGTTGGACTCCCAAATATTGACTTGGGAACCATCTCCTATTGACCAGAAGTGGTGATCCCGGATTATACTTATACCTTTGAGGATGCCTCTCCAGATCCAGGTGTCCCTGGACTTTTTTTGGACATTCAGAGGACCGGAGTTGGGGAAGTATCTAGATTTTAGAACCCTCGCCCAAAGCTCGGTCTCATTGTGGATAAGTCTCCAGGCGAGCTTGGTTAGCATAGCATCATTAAACCATCTTAGGTTTTTGAAACCCAGACCTCCCATACTCTTCGGCTGGCATAGGAATCCCAAGCATCGGTAGAATGGCCGCTAGTGTTACCTTTCCCAGTGTTCTAGAAGTTTCTTTGGATTTTATCCATAGAATTTATCGTTTTTCTAGGCATTTCGAAACATCCCATCTGGAAATTTGGGAGAGTATTTATGACCGATTGGATCATAGTGGCTCTTCCAGCTTGGGATAACATTTTGTAGTGCCAACCTTAAAGTTTGGACTCCATACTTTTCACGATGGATTCAAAAGTAAGGGTTCTAGCTTTTTCCGGAAAAGAAGGAAACCTAGGTATCTCTCCTCTTTTTTCATTGTAGGCATATCAAGCCAAGAACCTAGAGTTTCTTGAAACCCTTCTTTGATGTTTTTACTGCAAAAAAAACCCGATTTGTTGAAATTGATACATTGGCCACTCGATTGGCTGAATTCCTCTAAAATGGATAAGAGATTGTTTACTTCCCTATTCTTAGCCTCGATGAATATGAGACAATCATCGGCAAATAGGAGATGAGAAACTGGCGGGCCCGAAATCGAGATTTTGGTTCCGCTCAAGAAGCTCATATCATTTGCACTATCGATCATTTTTGACAAAGCCTCCATACATATTATGAACAAAAAGGGAGAAAGGGGGTCCCCTTGTCTGATACCTCTGGAAGGCTTGAAAAATTTGCAGGGCTCTCCATTAAGGATTATGGAGTAAGAGGCGGTAGAGATACATTTGTTAATGAGGCTACACCATCTAACGGAGAAACCCATTTTCCCCATAATCGCTAGGATAAAAGACCATTCTATCCTATCAAAAGCCTTACTCATATCCAGTTTTATCCCTAATCTGCCTGAGTTTCCTTTTTTCCTTTTCATTGTCTCCACTACTTCTTGGGCAATGATGACATTGTCGTGGATATTTCTAGTAGGAATAAAGGCCGATTGGGCCGGAGATATGATCCTGTTAAGGATAGGTTTTAGTCGGTTTGCCAGAATCTTAGAGATTATTTTATAGATGGTGTTGCAGAGACTGATGGGTCTAAAGTCAGCAGGAGTTTGGGGTATTTTAGTCTTGGGAATAAGGGCTATGTAGGTATTGTTTAGCTCTTTTAAGATATGACCCGTTGTAAAGAAAGTTTTGATTGCTTTCGTAACATCTTCCCCCACGATATCCCAGTTGTGTTGGTAAACCCTGCTTGGAAACCATCCGGTCCAGGAGATTTCCAAGGTTTCATGCTACTGACGACCCTTTGGATTTCTTCAGAGGTGGGAACCTCTAGGAGAATATCATTTTCATGGTTGGTAATAGTCGGTTTGAAAAGATGCAGAATATTTGGATCAATTTTATTTTTACTGGTGGTGTTGATCTCTTCGAAGTGCGAGCTAAGAAGAAATTCAAGGTCATCCCTATTATTAATCCACTGATCATTCCTATCTTTAAGACTAACTATGTTGTTCATTTTCTTTCGATGATTTGTTATAGCATGAAAAGTTTGGTGTTTCTATCAGCATCTTTTATAAAGTATTCTCTCGATTTTTGGACCCAGAAGCTTTCCTGGATATCGTACCAATGTTCAAGTTCTTTTTCAAGATTTTTTTTGGATTTCTCTGTCACTTTCCTTAGTGTTGTGTCTTAAAGTCAGGAGATTTTTCCCTAGAATTCTTATTTTTTTCCTCTAAGATACCGAAAGAGTTTTTTTTTCCATTGTTGGAGGGCATTTTTGGTATTTTTGAGTTTTTGGATTAGATATAAGGATCTGAACCTTGGACTCTAGGAAGCCAGCTTTCGGCTATTTTAGGCTTACAGGAATCATCTTTTTGCCAACACTCATAGAACTTAAAATAGGGTTTTATTTTCCTTTGAGTTACTTCGGTCTCTAGCAGAATCGGGTTATGGTCCGATCCGATATAAGGGAGACTGCGAATGATGGAAGATGGGAATTGAGTTTCCCATTCCTGGTTTACCAGGCCTCTATCTAATCTTTTAAGAATCAAGTTCTCTTTTTCTCGTTTGTTAGACCATGTGTAGATGGAGCCAGAATATTTGAGATCCATGAGCCCCGCAGCTTGGACAATGGTTTGGATATAGTCATGAGAACTATCCAAGTCCTCAGTTTGGTTACTGGCATCTTCCGAGGAGAGGGTAACATTGAGATCCCCCAGAATAATCCAGGGGAATTCAATGTCTCGGCTCATTTCCAGAATTTGCTCCCATTGAGCTTTTTTTGGTCCGTAGGTGATTTCACCATACATACATGTTATGTATGTTTCCTCAACCTTTGGACTAGTTTTTATTTTCAAGTTCACCAGATTTCTGACCTCATAGGTAATCGAGACATCCAGGTTATCCTTCCACATTAGGGCCATTCCCCCCGAAAAGCCACGGGAGGATTGGGCCCACATATTGGGATAACTGAAAGGTTTTAGATGCTTCAAGATTTTTTCCTCATTTGTCTTTGTTTCAGATAAAAAGATGATATCTGGGTTGGACTGACGGATAGAATGTTTTAGATGTTGCTTAGTTTTTGTTCCTCCTAAGCCTTGACAATTCCAGGAAAGGATTTTCATTATACGACTTTTTTTCCTTAGGATACGAGAGCTATCTAGATTTTTGGGAATCCTTTGGACAACACGGGCCCGGGTATTTTGCTTTAAATTTTAATGCAGATTTTTTTGGAAATAGAGATTGGGAGCCCAATTCTTACCAAATTTTTTTTTAGTTTTAAAGATACCTTTTTTATTAAAGGTGTTGAAATTTACCCAGTTAGGATGCAACAAAACAAAATCATGCGCTTTTTTGGGACAAAAATTCGATTGTTGTATGAGAACCCTTATACTGGGGTCTGGTAACTCACGGACATTGTAGAGGATGTTCCTTAGGCGGATGTTCTTTTTTTGAATTTGATTGGCCAGGATGGAATATCGGCTACTGTCTAGATAAAGGGACACGGTTCTGTGAATCAGGCTTTCTGTTTCAGGGCTTGGGAAGTGAGTAGATTTGTTGCTCTGGTTGTAGTTGGGCTGGGGTTTGGACCTGTGGGATTTGGTTATACTTATTTGAGGAATGCTGATGGGTACTTGAGATTGATGGGTTGTACTTATTCCAGATTCTTTGAAGCCATTACTAACTGGTTCCCTATCTTGCCAGCTGTTGTTGCTAAGGAGCCGGAGTTTGTGCCGAAGGTAACTGAGAGGTTCCGAATAAGCGAGATTCTTGTTTCTTCTTCTATCGGAAATACTGTGACTTTTTGACTTTCCTTTTCCAAAAAATTTGGGCTTTAAGATTATGACTCTAATTTTGGGAATGTTATACTTTGAGAGATTTTTGGGATTTTTCTTAGGAATTCTTTTCCAGTTGTTCAAACTGGTTTCAGCCAGATGAAAGCTTTAGAGAGACTACTGGATCTGATGAAATGATAAATAATGGTATGGAGGTTATGCAAACCAGAATGTATGCACACGTTTTTGCTCATAAACAAGAAATGATGATTTTGAGAAAAATGAGAAGTTACCTGCCCGGTGTTGGTGCCTGGTTGAATTGGCAAGGAAGCTGCTCCTGCTTTTGCCCTGCTGAGTCCCTCCTTTTCCTGGCTTTCATGATAAATTTTTCCTATAATGGAGAGGTTCCAATTGATTTCTTTAAAAACTTCTTCATCTTCATTACTAGGCCATTCATGGGCCACCACCCCACATTCCTCCTGATCCTCCTGGTGGCTTGCTTCATTTGTGTCTACGATTTTTTTCCCTTTTCCTTTGCTTACTCCTGTTGCCACCATTTCTTTCAGATTGCTTTGATTATTTTTCACAACAATATTTGTTTCCTTGTTAATTAAAGCTGTTTCATTCTTGGTATTTTCTCCCATCTTAGTTTCCTGAATGTTTTTTGATTTTTTAGAGTGATTTTGCTTCATGGAATTTTTCTTTTTGGTAGTCTTAATGAGACAATGAATGTACCCAGTGGTAGCTAGAGACATTAAGAAAGGGGGAGGCCACTTTAGTTTGAAATTGCAGAACAAGTTGAGGGGATTTGATGTTTGCAGAGAGTTGTCAATATGTTCTGCAAGGATTGGGACATGATATTTGGTTTTGGTTTTCCGATAGTACTGCCCAGAGAGGTACATTGAGGACAATTTTTAGAGAGATGGTTTTGAGGCAGGAAAGAAGTGGGAACCTAGCATCTACCGATTGAAAAGGATGGCTGCGAGAACTCAGTAGGAGAGGGAAATGTTAGGTGACAAAGAGCTGCTAGAAAAGGACAGCGCACATGGGGTGGAGAAAATGGAGGCGGTGCACAGTGAGGTACAAAGCAAAGTTGATTTCAATGAAAAGTCTTCTCTTTTGGAGAAATTGGATCGAGGCAGAAAGGTATGGGGCCTATGGGCACCTAGTGCCAACAGATGGACAAGAGATAGGGTAATGGGAACTCAAAGAAACCAGGGGATAAAAGCTTCACACGAAGGGGGAAAGCAAACTTGGACAATCGCATGAAGCAAAGCTTCCTGCTAAAATTCAACCTGCAAGAACACCAGACAGGTTAGGAATTTAGCTACACATTTTCATTAAAAAGAGGCAGAAAAGGAAATGAAATGCTGAGGAAACGAAATTTAGAGCAAGAACAAAAAGAAATGGAGATGAGAGTATAGATGCTTTTTGTGACTTTCTTCTAACTCGGACAAAAACGCCTATCTTAAATGCTACTAAGCTGCCCCCCTTAAGTGGATTCCCTGTATTTAATGAACTTGAGATTTTCTGTCATCTCGAGCAGATGAAATTGCTCTGAACCCATGACTTATTCGCTATCTGTCTCGACTTCTTGGACGTTGATGTATACTTCCTGTTAACACTATGAACTTCTAAACTGCTGCTACTTCTTAAATGTTTGATTGTGCAGGTGATGTTGGTGCCGAACATATGTACCTGCTGTCAAACTAAACCCAGAGAAAGAAAACACAGAGGCATTTCTTAAAAGAGGGAATTTTTCTGAGGGAGAGAGAGAGAGATTAGGTTAACAATGAGAATAAGAAATAGAAAAAGGACTAGTGAAATTACTATTATTAAAGGTAAAGAGAATGGGGAAGAAGATCTTGATTCTAAGATGAAGAAGAAAGTTATAGCAGATGAAGGGGATTTGAGTAGTAATGCTGAAAGAAGTAAATGGTTGGAAGAAAGTCAAAATAGGAATCGAAAGGTTCATGAAGAAGAAGAGGTTGTGGTAAAGAAGAAGAAATCTGAGGGGGATTTGGGTACTAGTAGTGAAGAAGAAAAAGAGGGTCAGAATTGGAAGAGAAGCAAGGTTGAGGAAGATGATGAAAATGATGACCAGCAGCAATTAAAGAAGAGAAAGAGGGATAATTTGAAGGAGACTGAAATAGGCCTGCCATCAGAGGATGTGGTAAGGAGATCTAGGTGTTCGAGCAAACCCGCGGGGACAAAAATATGAAGGGAAAGCTGTTGGTTAGGATAACCGAGGTCCCATACACGAACCATATACCACAAGTTAAGGTTGAAACTATTGGTTAGGATAGTTAAGGTCCCACTCAAGTACCATATACCACAAGTGAAGGTTGATAAGAACAAAATTAGAAATACATGTATAATATACTCTTTCCCTTCGATGGCAGAGATAATCTAATTTAAGTTTATATAATTTTTAAGATAGTAGAGAAAGATATTTTTAAATATTTTTTATAATTATATATTTATGGATAAAAATTAGTAAAATTTAGAAGTAATTTATCTTTTAAATTGTACCATGGAGATTCATATTTGATACCATTGAAAAGCATTTTAAAACATCTACGTAACGAATATAAACATAGCTACCAAATTATATTTTTTTATACTAATAATTATCAATTATAATTATAAATTTAGAAATATCTCATTGTTTAATGATATAGGTCACCTATTAGTAGGACAAAATTTAAAAATAAATTGGTCATTTATTATTGGACGGAGGGACTATTTGATACTCCCTATTAGGGGCGAAGCTAGGACATTCAATATGGGATAAAACAATTTTTATTACGACATTTATAAAAGGAAATAAAATTGATACATATTTAACCTGGTTATATTGGGGCCTATTCCAGTTATTTTAGCTCTACTTCTAAAAAACAAAATAGAATAATTATGAGAATCATTTAAAAGAAATGAAATTTGACTCATTTTGGGAACATTGATCATAAAGTCAATGCCTTAGGGATTCAACTTCAAACTCTAAATAGTTTGTCAATGGCAGTTCATTATTGTGAGAGCATTAGGCAAGTTGAACATGATCTATAGCATTGGCAGAAAATCTAAGAGGATTTCTATGCCCAAAAGTCTAGAGAGGAATTCATAAAAAGCTATGATATAAATATTGGTTTCTATCACACTTCTGTGAATAGAAGAAGGCATTTTAATCATATCTCTTCTCTTAAACTTAATAATGGCCAATGGTCTAATGACAGAGCGAGTTTAGAAGACCTTCTAGTAACTCATTTCAGAACCATTAGTTCTACATATAAACCTTTACAAAACAAGGAAATTCTTAGTTGTATTACTCCTTGTATTTCTTTAGAGGACAATGAAAAACTTTTGAGTCCTATAACTCTTCAGGAAACTAGGGATACAATTAAACAAATGCCTTCATGGTCTTCCCCGGGACCTGATTGTTTTTTACCAGGTTTTTATAAGCAGAACATGGAGATTCTCGAAACAGATGTCTGGAATACTGTTAAATATTTCTTTCAAACCAAAAATTTATTGAAAGAAATGAATCATACGTTTATGTCTCTAATTCCAAAGGTTAAAAACCCCTCCATTCTAACTGAATTCAAATTTATTTCTTTTTATAATGTGAATTATAAAGTCATTTCAAAAACCATTGTGAATAGCATGAAACCATTACTAGGAAAAATTATCTCACCATATCAAGCGGCATATGTACCTAATAGACATATTCATGATAATGTTGTGATTGCCAATGAGTTGGTTCACACAGTGAAAAGAATTAAAGATGGGTGTGGAGTTATGGGTCTGAAATTGGACATGTCCAAGGCATTTGACAGAGTCGAATGGAGTTTCTTAATTGATGTCCTTAAAGGTTCTGGATTCTCTGATCACTGGTGTGAGCTGGTATTTCAATGTATTAGCACCACCGGTATCTCCATTTTACTCAATGGGTCACCAGGTGAAGCTTTTAGACCTTATAGAGGTCTAAGGCAAGGAGACCCTTTGTCTCCTTCCCTGTTTATACTTTGTATTAAATCTTTTTCGAGATTTTTTATTCATGCAAAGTCCTCCCATCTAATTCATGGGATAAAAGTCAGGAAAGAGGCTCCTAACATTGCCCACCTCCTCTTTGTTAACGATTGCCTTATGTTTTGTAAAGCTTCCCATACTGAAGCTAACAACCTAATGTCAATCATAAAAGAATTTAGTGTTACTCCAGGACAAGTCATTGACTTTGAAAAATCGGGTTGTTTCTTTAGCAAAAAAATTCCACCCTGATGTGTGTGTATCTCTCATTAGGTCTCTTGGAGTCAAAAAGATACCCCTTGGTGAAAAATACTTGGGCATCCCTCTGTTCATCAGTAGGTCTATAAATGAAGCTTTTAATCATCTTGTTGATCAATTTGATAATAAAGTTGCTAAGTGGAAAGGTAAACATCTTACTCAAGCTGGGAGATTTGTTCTTGTCCAACATTTTCTCAAATCCTCTCCAATCTATTACATGAATACGTTTCTTATTCCTGATAATGTTATTAGTAAACTGGAACAGTGCCAACTTGATTTTTGGTTGGGTAAAATACAATCCAGGAGGTGTGTTACATAAAATAATGGAGTAACATCTACTCTCATAAATCTCAGGGTGGCTTAGGTTTTAGAAATCTAAAGCAATTTAACGTGGCGCTCCTTCCTAAAGTTGCATGGAGATTGATCCACACTGAGAATGATCTTTGTGGATGTTACGCCGGGAAATTCTTAAATACAAGAACTTTAATAATCGTAATCCGCTGAATCATCTTGACGTAAAAGATACCTCGTGGGTGTGGCATAGTATTTATAGAGGTCTTGGGTTTACTAAACATAACTCCCTTTGGGAATTTAAAAATGGTGAATATATTCTTGCCTTTTTTGATAATTGGATTTCTCATCCGTATGAACCTCTTTGCATATTTGATCCCAACTCTAATATGGTTGTTGATGACTTCACTAATTAGGCTTTAAATAGTGGAAGGTTGATCTGGTTAACTCTTTCTTCACCCCCTGAGAATAGCCAAAAGATTATTAACATCAGAATTCTTGTTTCTGGTGTAGATAGGATTGTTTGGCCACATACTAAGTCTGGCCAATTTTCTGTTAAGTCTTCATGTAAAGTGTTATCTGGTCAATATCAATCTAGCATGCATAATAACCAAGCTAGTAGCATCATTTATAAGGAAATTTGGAATTCTTCTGTCGTACCTAAAATTCAATTGTTTACATGGAAATGCTATAAAGGTATAGTACCAACTAGAGCTAAACTTTCAAATTATGTCTCTGATATGGATGTCACATATTGTTTGTGTGATGGAAGTTCTGTTTAAACTATTGAACACCTTATTTTACATTGTCGTTTCGTTAAATTAGTTTGGTAAGCAACACCATATGGTCATCATGTCCTTTTTGTTACTCATTTTATAACATTTATAAAAGATTGGATTAAGAACTTGTTGACTGACAAGAATCTAACGTCCTTTGTCAGTCTTATTCTTACTACTGCCTGGTGTATTTAGAAACATAAATGCTTTAAGATTTTTCAAAATAAGATTGCTCACCATTTGATTACTGCAGGTTATGCTCTGAAATTGAATAATGAAATGTTTGTGTCCCTCCTTCCAGATTATATCTTTAGCTCGAATCATGTTTAGGTTGTCGAACATGTTTCAAATGTTCATGTAGTGGATGAAATGCTTCCAAATTATTTCATCAAAATCTATAGTGATGCTTCTTATGATAAATACACTAATCAAATGGGTATTGGTTTGTTTATGACTGATTTGACAGGGAATTACAGAGGATGCAAAACAATATATGGAGTAGCTAGGGACCCTTAAGAAGTAGAGAGTCTAGTTGTTTTGGAAGCCACCAAGTAGGCAAAAATCATTAATCTGACATATATTTGTTTTCTTAGTGATGCTAAGAATGTTATTTCATATCTAAATAAAAGTACCAACCAAATTAGTTGGTTCAGTGGTACCATTCTAGATGACTGCATTACTATGCAAGAACATTTTCAGTTTTCATTTTTTGGTTATGTTAGTGGAATTTTGTATTTCAATCCAGTGCGGTATAACAACTAAGCACCGTAGAAGATTCAATGTAATTGGGGGTTTGGATGGACAATAGTCCTCCATTACCTAATCAAACCTTGTAATTCTTCCTTCTATCAATATATCTCTTTTTATTAACAAAAAAAAACTATGACTAATATGCAACTTTTTTTTAAAAACTTTTTTTTAAAACTAGAATTGTCCACCGATTCTGGGCAAAAAAATTTGCATAAAACTTTTGCATTTGATTTTTCTTTTTAGAATCGGCACACGTGGGAAAACTTATCCACCGATTCTAGGCAAACAAATTTCTAAAAAAAAAATTGAATTTGAGGTTTTTAAAATCAGCACACATGGAGAACATTATCCACCGATTTTGGGAAAAAAATTGTAGAAAAACTTCTGAATTTGAGTATTTTAGAATCGACACACGTGAGGAACCTTATCCACCGATTCTGGAAAAAAAATTGTTTATGGGTTTTCTTTAATAATCGGTCGATAGAATGTCACTATCGACCGATTCTAAAGTGCGATTTTTTTACATCAGTTTATATGAGCACCCATATACACCGATTCCTCATGTTCTTCGTCAATGAAGAACATCAAACCAGAATCGACATACGTGTGTCACCGTATCTACCGTTTCTAGTTTAATGTTCTTAAAAAAGAATCAAAATGCAAATGTTTTCCAAAAAAAATTGGTTTGATTTTTTTTTCACTTTTTTTTCACTTTTTGGTCGATTTTTTGAGAGATATAGGAATAAACCTAAAGAAAAAAATTTGAAAAAAAAAGAAAAAAATAAATAATAAAAAATATTTTTTTAAAAAAATAGTTAATAAATAAATAAATAAATAAATTTGGTATTTGGGATAAGGATATAATTGTAAGGGTAACTTAGTACTTTCGCCCTTTTTAGATAAGGAGTTTTTGAAATGATTCTCATAATGAACATATTTTATCTATTAGTGGTTAGGGCCAAAATAAAAACGTTTAATTGAGGGATACCCCCACAAATTGGGGAATACTTTTACTTGACCCAACCTAGAAATCTTGCTAAGGTTTTTTTCATAATTTTGGTAGTGTGATATTACTATGATACCCTTTATCCCTAATCCTTAATAATATCTCTAGTCAAGTATCCTCCAATTTCAGTTACAAAAAAACAAAACGTTTTTATAACTCCTCATTTATTCTCTCCACATTCTTCTCTTCTTTCTCTTTCCCATTAAAACCTCCATAACTTCTCCTAATCGTTTCATTTCATCGTTGAATTCAAAAATCAATCGTCTATTAATTACATATATAAACAACAAATGTCTAGATCGAAACAATGTGATAGGGGGGATAAATTTAATCCTGGAATTGCTGCGGCGGCTCAACGAAAAGCGAAACAATTACATCAAGATAAATTATCCTTCATTGCCACTTAATTGGAAGAAGAATAACAAGAGTTGAAATGACTTCAATGAGAAGGTTAGTGGTTCTCAATCTTTTATTTAGTGTTTTTATTGATTTGAAATTTTTAAAATAGATTAGAACTGAAAAAACAGAACTTCAGTTGTAGTTTCAGAGTGTCAGTCGGTATTGATTTTAGTTGAATACCATACCGACTGAGACTATTGGCACTGATTTTCTGAATCTTTAATGTGAATACCATACATACTAGTTTTATTCCTAAAAAATTCTGCATGTGTATCTGTCGGTATGGATTTATTGAAATTTTATTTTGAAGACCATACCGACTGAACCATAGCTTCTGCCTGGCTTCTGTCGGTATTGTTTAAATTTTTTACGACAATGCCGACTGAACCATTTGAAAACTCTGTGTAAAAAATGTAATCAGTCGGTTTAGTTTGATATTCTATGCCGACTGATATAGGAATTAGATATAGAAATCTGCTAAATTCTTCTGTCAGTGTTGTTTTATTTTTTATGACAATGCCGACTGAACTCTTTGTAAACTCTATGTTAAAAAACCACTCAGTCGGTTTAGTTTGTAGGCTTGTTAATCTTTGTCGACTAATAGTGTTAGTGTAATTTTCTCTCTGTCGGCATGCTCGATGTGTAAAATGGAAATGACGACTGAGGTTTATCACATGCCGACTGTGGTTTATGCAAATCGATTTTTGTGTTATAAAATATTTATTTAGTTTTTGTTTGATGGATTGTTAGATCAAGAGGGAATACATCTGAAGGAAAGGAACCTCCTAAGAAAGCATCCAAGAAGATTACCAAGGAAGTTGGCACTACAACAAGAGGAAATCCTCTTACCTTTTTTGAGTCTGTTCTTCCTTGTAAAGAGCGTAAACGTTTGGGTGCTGACATGAAAGGCACTGAGCATGTCCCGAGGGACCAGAGTAAATTAATAATCTGGGAACCCAATGAAGCGGAGTTGCTTGGGACTCAAGACGATGATGAGGATGATGTACCTGATTTAGTTCCGCCTCCATAAAGGAAAGGGAAAGAGAAAGCGGTTGATGATGAGGAGGAAATACCTGATGCAGTTTAGCCTCCAAAAAGGAAAGAAAAAGGGAAACACGTTGAGGTGGGAGTCGAAAAAGAAGAAACAAAACATAAATAGACTCATATCCCTCATCCTGATGTACGCTACCTCCTCTCCCTAAAGGCAAAAAATGGGGTGAACCCGAGGATAAAGATTTTTTGTTCGGATACAAAGACTCGTGGGCTCATACGATATATTCAACATATGTAAGATTATCTATCTTATTTTTTCTTTTAAGGATTTATGATCATTTTTTTATGTTTGTTTTGTTTTTTTTGTTTGTAGGATCACAGGGATGCGGTCCGTGTTTGCAGACACCAATCGATGCATGTTTTTAAGGTTTTACGAATAAACTGATAACATACATTTCCTTTGTGGTGAGTTGATTTTGATACCCGACGATGCTCGGCAAATTCTAGGTCTTGAAGTGTGAGGAAAAGTTGTTACAAAAGAAAATTACACCAAGGCCTTGGGATGGGAGCAATTGCATAATCTTACCAATGCGTTGTTTGGTTGGGACGCCGAGACTTCATGAGTAAATTTCCACAGGAACGCTGGTTATACTACCAAGACTTTCAAGCTAAAGATGCTCAAGGAAAGCTTTGGGGGGACACGACTGAGTGAAGAAAATGGCTTGCTGGGTCCCGAAGATATTAGTCGTACAGCCGTTGCCTATATGTTGTGTATCTTGGCACGAGGATTTTCCCCGAAACTAGTAGAAAACAGGTGAATGCTAACTTTCTCAAATTGTTGCATCCTTTAGATCAGGTCCCCAACTACTCGTGGGGCACCGCTGTGGTTGCACATTTATTGAGTGAGATGTGGAAATCCTCAAAGGCGACCTACAAGGACTTTCTTGGGAACATGACTTACCTCCAAATAAAATCGAATCAATTTCATTGTTTTTGTCCTTTTTCTTTTCAAGTATATTGGTATAATGTTAATTTTTATAAACTCTATTATCTTGACATAGGTCTGGGCGTATGAACATTTCCCATCATTGTTCAAGGATAAGCTATATTTGAGTACAAATGTTGATTGGGATCCACAAAAAAAAATGGCCTAGAGCTCTTAAATACCGGTTCAAAGGGGGTCAAAAGCCAGGTAATTGGTAGAAATACGATTGGCTTTGGATAAGATAACGACCGAAGAGGTAGTGCTTGATCCTTACAAGAAGGATAGAGAAGACCACCATTACATCCATAGGGCTAATGATGTTGTATTTTATAATGGAGTGTTGTTTCACCCTGGAGGATATGTCATGTACAATCCAATATGTGTAATGAGGCATCTAGGGTACAAACAAACTAATAAGGTTTTTTATGTGCCTGAACACATTTTCCATCATACATGGAAAGAGTGTACATCAACCTCGAAAAAAACTGTCGTAGCTTACGCCCCTTCACCACTCCCTTTACATTGGAGGAAAAGGTCGATAAATGCAGGTAAATGCCAATGATTGGGTTATTGCTGTCAATGGTGAAGCCGGTGAACTCTACATCACGGAGTACAAAAAATGGGGTCATGTTTATGTGGTACGTCCGAAAAATGTTCAAGTCCCTCCTCAACAAAAGAAGAAGTCAACCCCTGTTCCAGCTTCTACCCCAAGTTCTTCTCAATCTCCATATTTTATCACAAAGCTTTTTTCCATCGTGGTACGTATGTTTATGCTTTTATTATGGTTTTTTTTTGTACTATGTCTTCTTATTCAAATAACAATGATGCGTTTTGCTGTTACGTAAGTATAATAAATATATGTTGTATGTATAAATATAAAAAATTACGGAGGGGTATCGATGGTATTTCAAAATTCTTTAGTTGCAAAGTTGACGAAGTAGTGATGTTGACCACTGGAGAAATGCGTCAGGTCGATAAGAAACTAAAAAACATTTAGAATGTTGGTGCGAGGGAGATGTTCGGTGAAAAGAATAAGAATCGGGTGTCAAATAAGGCTAGGCGGGAGTGACTTATGTTTGCTTTGAACAATTTATAACTTATTTACTTTGATTTCACTTTGGTTTGTTTGAATTTCAGTTTGGCTTATGTTTGATTTCAATAATGCAATTGTCATGTAGTCGACACTACTTAATGGTTCGAAGGTATTATGTTTCACGTAGTTAGTTTTGAAGCTTTTTTACTTTGTTTCTGTATTTTTTCGTGTCTTTCGGCATAATATTGGAATTGTAAATTCAATGTCGACAAAGCTGTCGGCTTGGTATATTCTTATGTCGGCATTTTGATTTTTATATAGATTTTTCTGGATTCTTTTCATCATCATTCGGTATAGAAATATCTAAGCAAATCAATATTGATAGTGTTTTCGGCGTGGATGTTGTAAAAATCTACTCCGCCGACAGTTTTTGTTTTGTACATCAATATTTTGTAGGTTCAGTCGGCATTCTCGACAAATACAAAGTCAATGTCGACTGAGATTCATGATTCTCTGTTGTTGGATTAGTTGAAGTCGTTATTGTTTGTTAATTTAACTACTAAGCCGACTGAGTTTTTTGAACATTATACTATGTCCCCAACGACTTTTTTTTTTTGGAAATTGATATAGTACACTAGTCGTTGGGTTCAATGGTCTATAAAAACAACTCACATCTCCACAAAGAACCCTCACGCCTCTCTCAACAACTACTCCTCACACTCCTCTCAACAATTATCTTCTTAATTATTCATCTTAAACATGACTTTTATTACCAAAGAAAATATTGGCATCGTTCATGTGTGGGTAGCGACTACAAAGTATGACGAGGCGCTACACATTGACGATACCACATATCCTTTTTGGAACCGTGTCTTTTGGATTTTTGTGGCACTAGACGCCAACCAAAATTCAAGAATGATGAATACGGTTAAGGAAAGATATTGCCAAATCTGTGAACGATGTGGTTATTTTAGAATGACTTTGTTCAACGCGAAAAACTCTTATCCTCATCTCAACCGTGAGAAACGAGTAAGTATTTCTCAATTACATGTTTATCAAATCTGATTTGAAAATAAAACTAACTTCCCACTGGTGGCATTCTCGACAAATGCAAAGTCAATGCCGACTAAGATTCATGATTCTCTGTTGTTGGATTAGTTGAAGTCGGTACTGTTTATGAATTTAACTACTATGCCGACTGAGTTTTTTGAACCTAATATTATGTACCCAACGACTTTTTTTTTTGAAATTAAGCTAGTATACTAGTCGTTGGTTCAATGGTCTATAAAAACAACTCACATCTCCATAAAGAACCCTCGCACTTCTCTCAACAACTACTCCTCTCAACAATTATCTTCTTATTTTCACATTTCTTCAACATCCAAAAAGCTCACCAATCTCACAAGTTTTCACATTTCTTCAACATCCAAAACCTCATATTAAATGGCTCCGAGATTCACCAACTTGAAGATATTTCCATAGTTCGTGCTTGGTTAATGAATATTTGATATGACCAACACCTAAACGTTAACTTGGACCAACCTTCGTAGAATTTGTGGTTCAGTGTATTCATTGTGTTTGCGGCGTTATATGGCAATCCAAAGGTGAGAACAAATCAAACCATTAAGGAAATATTTGAGTTAATATATAAAAGATTTTTGGATTTTAGAACCGTATTGCCCGATACAAAGTTTGACAATTATCAAAAGTTCGAGCGCTTTGAAAGTAAGTTTGAACTTTATTGGAATGCTGCTCTTGAAGAATACAAGAAAGAATATGGCAAAAGATTCATCCATTGTGATTGTTATCAATTACTGCAATAAAAGGACACGTATTTCGCTATATGTTAACTCGTGAAGAATGTTATTATCATTGATATGTCTTTTATGTTAACTCTTCAGGAATTTTATTACCATTGATATCATTGTAACAAATTTTACTTCTTTGTTATGTTATGTTCTCTACTTTCATTGTAATGTCTTATACTTCTTTGTAATGTCTTTTTATTCAATGAAAACATGTTTTATTTATGATACATTTTGAAAATCTTCCATCTTGAACATAATAGCTCACAGTCGGCATTGTAGACACATATAAAATCTATGCCGACAAAGGACAAAGCTCATACTATTTAAAAAAGTACTATGTCGGAATGCTCGTGAACTTGTTAACCATGCCGACTGAAGACAAATGGGACAGTCGGAACTTATGTTTTCATTATTTCTATGCCGATTTAGATAGCAAAATATTCTGATAGTAAATCATACTTAGTCGGTATTGAGTGTTGGATTAGACAACAATGCCGACTGATGTTCCTGACACAATCAACGACCATTTTTTTTGAAAAAAACAAGCCAATTAAACACAACAACTACTTTTGAATCCCAACTAAGTAGCCGTTGGGAGGTTTTTCTATATAAGGTTGTTAACAACATGTAATACTCATTTGAAAGCCCTAGCATTATACTCAATATAAATTACTTTTGCAATGGCAAAACCATCATCAACTACCAATTCAATTGAAGAGATACTCTGAAGATGCAAAAGAACAACACCTTCATCATCAACTACTGAAATTAGTGATATGGAAGAAGATAAACGCAAAAAAAAAAACAAAGAAACATCATCATCATCAACGACAAAACCAATTAGAGTTATGGAAGAAGAGATACGCAAGAGAAGCATACCAACAACTATGGAGGAAATAGAGGAAAGCAAGAAACGAGGTTACGACCAATTCCAACGAGGATCCTGCTTGTCTCTCATAAAACACCAAACCAACGTGAATGTTATCTTATCCGATGCATGACCCACGATGTTGAAAAACGGCATATGGTATTTGTTTGTCTTGTAGGTGCAGTCCTTCATAAGAACCGGAAAGAAGGATTGAGTCAAATGTGCCAACAACGGATGTGCAATGAATATTTGAAGGACTTTGCTATCCGGCCCAATTTTCTCCTTATGTGTGTAGTTGTGATCGGTGGCTAACTTTAGAAATTTTTGTATAGTTGACCTTCCTTGTTATTGCCTCCTTCTTATAGTTACCTTTGCACTATAAATAGTACTTAAAGAAGACACGTTGGTTGAATCCTTCGCCTTTCTACCGCTGAGGATTTGACTAGCTGTGGTGCGTGTTTTAGTCAATCTCTCTACTTCATTGAATTGATCAGGTTTCAAATTTGCAACTACGGAGTGGCCTAGAAAGGTCTTTGCATCCAGATGGTTATATCGATCGCACATCACTTTACTTTTTCATGCCTTTCCTTTCAAATTAAACACAAGCTTAAAGGGGCATCCATCATTTCTAGTTATAGTCTTGTATACTCTTTTAGTCTTCTTTGGATACACATATCTATTTTTCTTGTGGCTAGCGTACTTCCCACCTATCTCACAAGCCATCTCAAACTGATTTCATTTTTCCTGATTGTTTCTGACTTGAATACACTTATTCTTGAGTGTCGTATCTATAACCCACTTGATTGCATCATCTTTACTTGTGAACTTCTACATTACACATAAACATAACAAGTTATACGTCCCGTAAAAAATGCCCATACATACTTTCAGAATCATTTCGTAACTTACCAAATCATTCACATAGTACTCTGAAGTATCTGGACCTCCTACTCTCGCAAAGGTTTAGTATCTGCATCGGTCCCAAGTATGATCTAACCACAATAAACAAAAAAGAAACAAGCAGAGATAAAGTAAAGATGATTCAATGTCGGCATGCTTGATAACTCAATGCCGAGATAGAACATTTTAAGGTAAAAAATATATCCAAGGACTCAGTCGGTATTGTATAAAGAGTTATATTCAATGCCGACTTACAACGAAAGTGACTTCACTACTTTTTCTACTCAGTCGACATGCTCGATAACTAAATAACAATGTCGACTGATAAATATTCAGACGACTTATATTTTTAAAAGGTAGTAGTCGGCATTGTATACATAGACATCTTCAATGCCGACTAAGGTAACAAAAATACTGGACATTTTTTGAAGCCATTCGACATATATATTTTTCGATATTATTATGCCGACTGTGAATAACCTTTTTGGGGCATACTATTGGACTTAGTCGGCATAGTAAAGATCTAGTCGACTGCACCGACTTGCATGCTTGTCTTTCCTAAAAACTCTGATACGTATTTGGGGTCAGTTGGTATAGTACAAAGAATTCATACCATACTGATAAAATATCAAATCACATATTCTTTGGGGGAATACCTGTTGTCGGCATTGTGTAATGTTTGAATATCATATCGACATCGAGCTTTTCCATTGCACATCCATGGTGATTTAAACATTAAAAATTACTTTCTAACTAATTTGGACTTATACCTGAGTGTTTAGAGCATTTGAATCTTCATATTCTTCATTTCCATTGGTTAGTTCTTCACTTGAACCTTCGTGCTCGTGCTCATGATTTTTGGTTTTCCCATAGATAAATTTTTTATTATCTACAAAATCTTGTAATTGAGAATCATTATCAAATACAACGTAAACCCTTTTTCCTTGTTGAGATGAAGGTTCCCCAACCTCAAACTCTTGACTAGATTCACCCATTTCTATAAACTCTTCCTAAATCTCACTTTTTCTAAAAAAAACGTCTTCTTCTTCTCCTCCTCTTCTACCTATTTCCCTATAATAACATAACACACTAACTATAATAATAATCTTAAGTTTTAACTAAGATAACTAATTAACCAATAACTAATTAACAACTAATTAATCAAGGGTAAATTATGGATTATAAAAATATCATGGATAAGGGTTATTTGAAAATACTTCAACATGACCCTATTTTATTTTACATGATATTCCCCAATTAAAGGTACCAAGATAATTGGGGTATGCCTCAATATAGATATTTAAGCTATAATTTAAAATAATCGAGTGAGTACAAGTTTATTATATATCCTTTGACCCACTAAAAATGTAAATTTGAACTTTGTCATAAGAATTTACACCAAAAAAAATATTATAATTACAAAAAACTCATCTATATTCTTATTAAAATTTAAAATTTAGTGAATGCAAGTGATCCACTTACACCCTCTCCCTCAATCCATGTTCCCTTTTTTTTTGTCCCATAAAAATGAATGTTTTATATATATATATATGTTATTTTTTAGATAACTCATTACTAATAACTAGTGTTGTTAAGAATTTCTCTAAAAATATACAGAATTTGAGAGTCATATTTATATTTGTTGTATGATTTTTTAAAAAGATTTCTAATGGTTTAGCATTAACAAATATTTATTTTTTAATTTATGAGATATGTCAATTTAACACATGAGGATGGATAACAAAAAAAGTAAAATAAAATAAAAAATTTCTTTCTCCTTTGTCTTAAAAATTGTGCCAATCTTAAAACAATTACTTTTAATAGGTTAATTTATGGCTTCCATATTTTATACACTACTCATTTTGATAATAATTGAAACATGTTCTGATACGAATTTTCTGAAATTACAAACATGTCTTGATACAAAATTTTCCATCCCGTTTTCTGTTAAGTCAGTTGACGGTCAAATTTTAGAAAAAAATGTCATGTATCATTAAATTATACTATCTAGGACTGTCAATGGGTATTCGATTATCCGAAATCGAACTGAACCCGGGTGAATTGGGTCCGGGTCTTCATATTAGACCCAAATATCCGACGAGTAGACCCGATTGGACCCGAAATCTTAACGGGTCCTAATGGGTATTATCCGACGGGTACCCGTGGATATCGGGTACCCGGATATTTATCATTTGTTTGTTAATTTTACCTAAAATTCAAATACTTCGTCTAGTTGTACTTGATTTTATTTTTTTTCATTTTTTTCTTAGATTTAATCTTTAATTAGAACATTTTACATACATCTAACAATAACTTTATATGAAAAATTATTCGTTTTAAACCAATATAAATAATTTTAAAAAAAATTATTATTGATTTTAGAAGACCCGTCAAATTTCCGGGCTCGTTAAATACCAGATTTTTAATCAGGTCCGGTTCCGGGTCTATTAAATTAGAAACCGAACCCGAAACTATTAAGAATCAGACCAAATCTTTTTAATAGGGTCCAGTTCCGAATACATTGGTACCGGAAGGAGCCGACTCGTTGACTCCCCTAATACTATCCTACCCTCGATTTTGAAAACAATTTCATTCATCTTCATCACAAGATTACCCGTGTTTGGTCTGGTATTTAATTTTTGAAATCGTATGACTTGACCATGAATCACTATTTCAGTAGCTAATATATCAGGAATTTACCTTCTGGAATTGGGAATGAAAACCCAAACCTGTATAAACAATATTGACTACAATCATCATGGATAAACCATTACATGTTAATGAAAAAAAAGACTAATTTAGCCCTTCCTTCTTCCACAACACAAAATAATCGCTCTCCGCAGCAACAACTATCATTGAAATCAGTGAAGGTGTTTCAATTAATGATTTAAACCTAAATCAAAGCCTTGCTCAAATCCATTTTTTTTTGGATAGCAATATCATCCAAATCAGATTGAAACCCTAGAAATCCCCTAATAAAAATAATCAAATTTATTTAAATTATTTTTTTGTGAGCATACATAAAACCCTAACAAACCCCTACCAGCTACAAGATCTTCATGGTTCCAATTAAGGTTTCTCTAGAATGGTTAGGATTTCAATTGGGTATCACTGCTATCACTTGATATTGATGATAAATGTTCCAATTGAAATCAACCAACATTCTATAAAACCTATTCCAGACCAAAACCATTCGATCTGTCTTTATTTGTGTTCAATCTACTACCACCAACACAACACCTATTACCTCCAAACCGACAAATCAAATAAGATGTTTGAAAGAGGATACAAGCATATAATGAATTTCCAACAAGTATATTAATGTACGATAATAGAGAAGGAGATAGGGTGAGTGAGGACAAAATGAAGAACAAAGGTTGTTGTTTTTTTCTGGTGAGACGAGGAGAAAAGGGAAAAACAAGCTAAAATTTAGGTGGTTTTGATAATGAATATTAATGTTATTTTGATATCCGGTCAAAAAATATTTTAAATATTAAATATTATTTTAATTATATAAAAGTGATGATACGATATATTATCTCCGTTTCAGTAAAAGTGTTACTATCATTTTTTTATTTTAGGTATTAAAAAATAAACAAATCATTAATATTTAATCGTAAAATATTTTTTTTGTTAAAATAAGATAGACCACTTTTAGTTTATCTAGTGTTTCTAGATTATTAAATAAATGAACCATTGATCTTTAACCACAGAGTGTTTTTTTTTTGTTAAAAGAAGATTAATTATCTTAGCATTTCAATTAAAATTGAAAGAATAACTAACTTAAATTTTTTTTTTTTTCAAAAATCCTATGCATTTTACAAATTATGGACATTAAAATTATGGAAAGCGGGGATGGCTGCCACGAGTAAAAGCAAACTAGTTGCCCCATTAATTCCTTCAAAGGCTCCCTAGTGATGGTTATGAACAATTTATAATTGGTTCCTTCAAAAGAAATAATAGATTTAAATTTACAAGTCAAATTTGTAATAACCATTACGTGGTTACTACTACTAGAGTATATGGATATGGTAGTTAACCTAATTATTAAATAAAAAATGATATTATGTTGTATTGAGATGATTGAGAACAAAGATTTCTTCACTAACTTCTTAATAGAAAACTGGAAAACTAAGAATAGCTTGAACAAAAAGAAAAAATGTTAAGTTTTTTATGTCCAAATCTTTTTTCGGAGAAGTTAAATAATTGTCATGTTGATATGTACACTATTTATACTAGTTTGATACTTTAATTCAATGCTTTAGTGTTAGTTTTCATATCACTATGTCTTGATTTGGTAGTTTTTGAGTTTCTTAGGAGTTTTGGAGTCAATCTAACCAAATAAGAAGAAAGGAATTCATTGCAATACAAAATGGAGAAGTTATATCAAGATTTGTAATGAAAAAGTTAAAAGTTTTTGGAGAAGAATCGGATAGGTTGATGAATTCTCAACCTAGCCGATTATTAAGTTGAAGCATTTCAAGAGTTTGTCACCTCTATCATGTATAAAGCGGAAAATAAAATCCAACGCAAAAATAATGAGGTTAATCAGATGAAGAACGAAAAAGTTATGGGCGATAGCAAAACAAAATAAAGTGTTCATGAACATTTACGTCTAGGTTGGGGGGTCCAGAGCAAAAAATCATCAAAAACTCAAAGTTAATAGGAAATCTACGTCTAGGTCGATGGAGTGAATAACCTAGTCGATTTTTGAGCATTTTTGGGAATATTTTTCTTATCAAATACGGCTAGGTTGAGAGCCATGAAACCTAGCCGATTATGGGGTTTTTTGACGGGCCAAATTGAATTTTAAAACAAGGAAACGCAATACCAGATGGATTCAAAAAGCCTAATCTTGTGAACACTATATAAGAATATCTTACAGATCGACTCTATCAAAGTGTATAGAACCTCTACAACAACAAAGAGAATAAGGAGTTAGGGCTTCTTGTAGTTGCGAGTTGATCCCCATGATCTCTAGGGTTTGCTACTTGCTTTCTTGTATACTCAAAATCCATGATGAACTAAACTTTTCTTATTGGTTAGAGATGTAATCCGAAGTCTGAAAATGTGTTTACTAATTAAGTATTCATTCTCAAATGTTCATGCTCTCCTTGATATCGTTTATGTTCCACCGTTAATTACACCATGTATGATTGATTATTTGTTTGTTTAAGTCGTGAATTAAATGAACATGCATTCATTTTTATATCTAAACTAGGGTTTGAGATTCATAAATGTCGAAAAATCCTTGTTACAAGTAGCATAACATAGTTGTTAACGACAGGATGTTTCCACGCAATTATGTATAGAAGCGTAACCTAGGTTAAATCCGTATAGATCTTGTGCCAGATTACTTAGAATAACCTCAACTCATAAAGATCATTCCTTTCATTAGGTAAAACTTGAGTGGTTATTGCACTAAGTTATTCTAGTATAAAGGATTCAAAGAGTGGCTCTTGCTCCTTTGATGATATAACGAGTTTTCGCCGGAACCATAATTTAAAAGTTTGGTGGATCGGGATCCCGTAAAAACTTCTTTCGAGGAATGGGCCTGACCAGATCATTTCTCAAGAACAATAGCCGTAGTATGCCTGTGATAGTTACTTTAGGATTATTGATATTGAGAGGGAATGAATGTTAAATATGATTTGATTGATAACATGTTGGATGGAAAATGAAACATGTAACCAGTACTATTTACCTCTGATAATTCGTACTAATTTACTTTTATTTTAATTACTTTTGAACAACAAAATTCCCCATGTTTACATAAATTTTCAAATACAATTAATATCTCTTTGTGGATCAAACTTGTTCTTACTACTATACTTTTATTAATAATTTGTAAAATAAAAGAACTAGAAATAATTTTGCTTGAATGACAACCGACCACATGTAATATACAAATTAGAAAGAAAACATTATGTTGCTAATTACTTGTTACACGCTATAATACATAATATTTAGTTACTTTCACATAACAATTAAGAATGTTGTACAATTCGGGAATTGGGATTACTAATAGAGAATCAAAAGTTTAAATATGAAATAAATGATGATTCTTACACTGATATAAATAAATTTTATTCATATAATAATTTCACTTACTATGAAATTAGAGGTGTTGGTTGTATGTATGTTGAAAGAACAGATGTTAATTTTAATATTTGTTACTTTGGAAGAATTGATGTTAGTTAATCATTTTCTTAGTTCTTATAATATAAGTAAAACACCCGAACTTTTTAAGAAGAAAATGATGGCTGCTAACGCAAAATTTACTCGTCCAAATGATGGTCATCATGTGTTCACTTTTTTCAAAACTACATACTATGCATTTCCAGTTCATTATCATAGTAGATATACCACTTTAGTTTTTTTGAAGATCCAAGCGTACACAAAGTCAAAATGTTCATTTGGTGGCTTCTGAAGCTTATTTTGTTTCTTTTAATACTCAAAATATGACAATTGAAAATAAATAAGACAACTTACATACTAATTATCTTCAATACTTCTAAGATGACCCAAATTATATCTATCAACCTGGTTCTTCTTATCATGCTCGTATGATTAATCACTATTGGGATAACAAAGCACTTCAAGAATTTGAGGTGATTGTGATGTTTATATTGCCAATACCACGTAAAATTTAGGCTTCCTCAGGTATATTTCGTTTCTTATACTTCAACACTTGTTTACCTTGATATTATACTGGTTTTCATTGTCTTTTTATTTTTGTGTTTTCTTCTTGTTCGCATTTTCTAAATATGAAAAGTTCTCTCATAGAATTGGCAATGTATACCAGAGACTATTTGAAAGAAAAGAAATCTCACTCTGATCCTGATTTTTTTTTGTGTGTGTGAGACTAAAGCTAATGCACTTAAAATGTTGACTTATTTACGTCATACTCGTTATGCTAATACTTGGTGTGTTCGTTTATTAGTCAATCCGGTGGTATTGTTCTAACCTGGAAAAATGGAGTGCATCTTAAAAATGTACATTCTGATCGACAAACAGTTTATTCTCTCACACAAACTCATACTCATCATAAATATATTTATTTCACCTGCATGTATGGAACACATAATCTACTTAACATGCAAGGAAAGTGGGATTTTCTACTTCAACACACGACTATTTCTACAACTCCTTAGGTGCTTATAGGTGCTCTCAATTTTACTCTCCATGCTTCAGAAACTCATACCCACTCTACATCGTATGGACACACTTTTTTTACCTTCCAACAACATATTAATGATGTGTGTCATACGTGCAACAAATTAGTGATCTTAATTTCACTCAATTAACAAGTAATGTAATGGAAGTCAAGTTTGTTCCCACAAAGAACAAGGAGTTTTAGTTATTGAAAGTGTCACAAAAGGGGGTTTGTTTTAGGTTTTAAAGAAAATAAACAAAGCAATTGCAAATATTAGGTTGTAAGCAATGGAGAAAGAGATATGATCAAGAAATCTTTATTTGTTACTAAACATTCATCAAGTTTGCATACTCATCTATTTTTCGTTAGTCACATAGTATCACCAACCATGGAATAGCAGGTACGCTTAGTTATTCCCAAAATTCCTTATATCACTGGATAACAGGTACGCTCAGTCACCATATTATATCCGTCTGAAACACCATGAAGTACGCTGTCAAGGTGTAATTCAGTCGAGTATTCTAGGCTTTATGAATTTAGGTATGATTTTAGTAGTTAAACTTAGTCGCTTGGTTTACTTTCTAGTGTTGTTTTTACACGTGATTGCTCTAGAACTCTGCAAGGTCTCAGTTTTCTACTCGTGTAAGACGTTATTCAACGATTACGGATATCCTAACTCTTACTAACATTAGATTAATTAATAAATCGATTTAGTTAGCCACATAAACAATCTATTAATCAAGCATGAATATTCATATTAGAAAACAAATGATAGTCATGTGAAGAACTTCAAAATAGATTCATATGATAATCCAAATCATGTCTAGAACTTACAATTCATCCTCAGTTACTTAGGTGTTTAGCTACGCATGGATGTAATAATACCTATGTTATACATATAAGAAAGTAAAAGACAAATCTTTACGATAATTGAACCTCTCTGAAACCCTAGTTTTTTTTCTTATGATTGATTCTCATCCCTAAGACCTATTATGTAATGTTAAAGATGTATTCATAATGTCTTGGAAGTCTCCTTATATAGACTCCATGAAATATAAGTTTTAGAATCCCATCGAAACCAAGTTTCCTCAATTTAGAAGTCCAAAATGTGTCTTAAGGGTCCCAAAATGCTTGCCACAGTCGTCACGGTCCTTGTCCACAACCCTGACGACCCTCGAGACAGAAAAAAATTATCAAATTCTCTGTCTGAAAACTCCCAACAGTCGTCATGGTCAATTTCCACGACATTGACGACCGTGAATACCAAAATTCGACAAAAATCTCTATCGGGAAAAGCTTGAAAGTTGTCATGGTCGAAAGCCCGAATGTAAGTCTAATTATCCTCATTTTTGTGTTCCACTGTTTTTACAATAGCTTATTCATCCGACCTCGGAATGACCTCATTCTTTTTGTGTCGACTTCTTTTCTATGTTGCATCTCTTCAAAATATGTTCAAGAACTTATAACTTTTGAGGTTCGTATCTTTCTCTTGGGTTATTCTTGTATTTTCTACATTATTTATTCTTTTTTGTCGCATTTGTTTCACTCTTCTTGGGATGTTTCACATAAATAAATAAATAAAATAGAAAACAAGAGCAATAGAAGGTAATATGCAAGAAATATAACTAAATAAGAATGGAATCAACACTAAAATCATGTAAATTATGCATTTATCAAATTCATAAGAATCATGATCACACTTAGGTGTGCAACAAGCATTTGAACCCCTAGGTGCTCCTAATAGATGAGTTATAGTTGCGTGAGGGTTTACAAAAGATATACCCATAAAATCTACTCCAACTTCTATATACTCCGAAGCCGCAAACATCAGAAGAGCTATGAGGACATAAAGTTTCTCCACCTGATGTCAAGAAGTTATAATTAAAAAAAAAGTTATAAAAGTAAATACGCTTAATCAAGGAGGGTGAGGGTGTATTGTGTTAAACCATGCCACACGATGAAATCAGACCCGAAAGCAATCAATAAGCATTTCGTCTTGACTTCTGCCTCTCTGGCAGGTCACTCATAAATGGGTCGCTCATGTGTGCAAGAAGGAATAAAAAAAATACTTATACACGTTGAAAGGTGACATTTTATTTTATTTTATTTTATTTTTAATATATGATGATCTCAGAGAAACGAAATGAACCATATGCGAGGATGAGAATACTAACCGACCTTCCTATGTCATATACAATACAATAGAAACGTCTTCGACTTCATTTTTTGAGAATAAACTCATGAACTTTGTAGAATTTTAATAATTCATCCAATACAAATGCAGTCATCCATCCAACTCCTGGTTCTTTATGGTTTCCTGGAGTATTAAACCCTGCTTGATCATATGTTTTGTTGTTTAATCCCAATAGATAAGACCCAAATCCACCTATAAATTACTAGAATATATATATTATAAGATGGAAGCACAAATACAAAAACACATAATTTAGAGAGTCCTTGATTAATTACCCCCAAAACAAATAGTATAACAAGCAACAACATGTTTGTATGAGTGTATTCTCTTGTTTAGTACACATATAACCATCCTTAGGAAGAAACTCAATCCATGACTTGATCAAAACATGTGCTTGAAGAGCAACAAACACATTAAAATTATGAACGAATCGTGTTGTTATTGTTACTATCACACTGTATATTACACTAGTTATAAAACTTGCAATTAACCCTCTCACTGTTATTTTTTTCTTTCATGGGGGTATTTTCCTTGACACTTATTCCTCTTCTTGTTGCCTTGAGTCTTCTAATTCTTCCCTTTCAATTTCTTTTATGTCAAATTCCATACTTATGGCGCCTACAAATAATTGACATCATGGCTTATGGGTACCAAAAAGTAGCCAAAAAATCCTTGGCTTAACTGATGATGCAAATGATTTTAGTGCATGAATTCTAATTAACAGGCAACCTAGTGCACTATGACTTTTTAAAACAAAACAAAATGCGTAAATATGGATTCATAATGTAATTTTTTTCTTATATGTAACTCGATATGATCCAAACGTGACAAACGCTAAAACTTTACTCATGTAATTTTATAACATGATTTATACAACAAATTTGGTTTCACATAAACATGCATAGACTTATAAAAACAAAACAAAATGTGTTAATATGGATTTATAATTTATCCTTATACGGAACTCGAGATGGTAGAAAGTTAGAAACACCAAAATTTTACTCGTGCAAATCTACAACAAAAGTTTTATTTCACAAAAACATGTGCTTGGAAAGGATTAGGAAGCATGTTGTAAAATCTTCCATATCGATTTTCGTAATAATATGACTCTAGTATTATTCTGCCAACTCGTACATCTTTGTAACAATGGTCCTCGTTTATGTATTACATCCCGTAATACTAACACACAAAAAAAAAGAAAAAAAAAAGAGATAATCGATCTAACATATATTAAACAAAACTTACTTGATCACATAAACATGTATATGCTTGTACAAAAAAGTATTAATATGGATAAACCAGAATAAAAGTAAAGACGTGTGAAATAAAAAAAAAGACTTGATATAAGAGAAGTGGTTAGTTGTGGGAGTAGACGTCAAGTCAGGTGAGATACAAAAAAAGTAAAATATAGAGGAAAGTTTATTAGTTTTCTTGAGAAAACATACTGAAAAAGAGCATGTGAGCGAGAAGAAAGGAGGCGCTAGATTAAAAAAGTCTGGGAGAGAAAAGGTTGTAAAAACAACGGAAAGAAAAAAGAGAGGGGGCATCTGAGAGTTGGAATCTGGAGAGAAGGGAAAAGGGGAACATGTGGTCAAAATGGAAGAGAGATGAAGGAAGGTGGGCGTAAAGACGACTGTATCTGGGGGACGTGTCAAAGGAAGAAAGGCATAGAGAAAAGTAGGTGTCTGGAGAAATGGATTTTTCTGACTACGGTTAGAGACGGTGAAACAGTTTACTTTTCTCTTCTCATTTAATTTATTTTAATGAGTTTTGAGAAATCCATTGACATATCTCAATAATTTTGTAACTAGGGTTTTATGGTTGAAACGACTTGGAGTATTAGACTATTTGAATTGATTTATAGAATAATAGACTATTACGATTTGAATAGATTAATTCTTTATTATTATTTATTGATTAATCGAAAATATGAGTTGTTGCTTCATCGGTTTTGTACGACACAATAACCTTTGTGCGTAATTGATAAATTTACACATATATTTGTCTCACTATTTGATATTCTATGCTTGGGTTAATTTCGATGGAGTATGCTTAGAGTAGCCAAGTTATATTTGTGAACTAATATTTAGTTTTGTATAATTTTCCCACTAATGCAATTTGATGGCGCATGCTTGAGTTTTTTCTTTTGATGTGTTATGCTTATAGTATACTAGTGATATTTGCAACTCTATACATATAATAGATGATGTTGATAGAGGGGAGAATAAATGAATATTAATCAGTAATTATATTTTTTTCAGTAATTAAATAAAAATAGTGATGGATACTATAGAACCTGGTTACCGACTCTCTTATTATATTTACTTTATTACTTTAGTTTAATCTACTTATTTCATTTGCATTCTAAAAAAAACCAAAAAAATATCATCCTTGTTTAGTTGATTAGAGATATTAATTACAGTTTTTTTCCCGCTTTCCGTGGGTTCGATCTGTACTTGCCGCTTTTACATTGTAGACGATGTGTGATTGCGGTTATATATATATATATGTTTTCAAAATCCTATCAGTCCTCGTTTATGTATTACTACCCGTAATACTAACACCAAAACAAAACAAAAATAAATAAAAAGAGATGATCAATCTAAAATATATTTAAAAAGACTTACTTGATCACATAAACATGTGTAAACTTATAAAAACAAATCAAAATGTATTAATATGTATTCATAATTTATCCTTATATGAAACTCGAGATGGGATAAACGTTACAAACATTAGAATTTACTCACGCAAATCTACATAAATTAGGTTTCACAAAAACATGTGTCTGGAAAACTTATAATCATGTACTTGCTTAATGGCAACGCAAGGATATGCCCACTCGGATCCCATCTCGATAAAAATCCATTTCACAATGTGTTCTTTGAGATTCACTATCACATAATTTTTTATAAGTTATAGTTTCATAAGATCACTCGGCCTTTCACCGGTATAATTATGTTTATAGTTCCATGGTTTATGAATAAATCGTCTTCAATGACATGTTTTCTAAAAAAAATTATGTATAGCACATGAAGATATAACAATATTTCCAATTTAAAGTACTAAGTCAATTATTGATAAAGACATTCATACAATATTATGTAAACAATACATCACTCAGAGATAACTGTTATAAATAGGTTGGGAGAAGCTTCCAAAAATAATATGCCATAAGACTGAAACACTCACGAAAATTACGCATTAAGATCCATAAAAAAATATTGTATACCAACTAAATTTTAATAAGCAAACAAATGATGTAAGCAAACAACAACTCATCTACGAAAAATCTACAACATGTATAGCAAACTCACGATTACATTGTTACCATGCTTATTGCAGTTTAGGGATTATTTTGATATATGATACCCATTTTGACATCTTTATACCAGTCAGTTACGTATGCAAAATGTCCAATCTAAAAAAAAAAAAAAGATATTCCAAGCCGTTACTAAAATTACCAGGATAAATGGTAGATTGTTTGATGGCGGATAAATAAAAAGTGATGATAGGCATAGATGGGGTTAAAAATCATGGGCATCGTAATAAACAAATAAAACAACCAACGTCACATGAGGCATAACAAAATGGTTAAATTGTGTAAGACAACTCTCAATACAGATATGCGGAATAATAACTATAAAACAACTAAAATAAGCTCCAATGAATCTCAATACTTTTACAAAATTGAGAAAGATTAAATAATCTCTAAAATCCCCAAAATTTCAATACGTATAGATATCAGTTAGACCCAAATTTAATCACTATTTATTTGATATCGTAGAATAGTATATTAATGAAGAAAAAAAATGAAAAAATGACATACGTTAACAACTTATGAATGGGTATCCAAACACCTATAAAACAACAATATAGGTAGAAAATATCTAAGTGGGTGTCCTAAACCCTAACTCAAAGAAATAAAGCTTTGAAAGATTGAGGCGACGATTTAAACTTGTGTGTCTTACCATTTTAAAAATGAAAATCTACGACAAATTGTAAAAGCTTATCAAGAAACACACACACTCTCTTTATATTCTGTAAGAGATATGGAAGGTGTTGAGCGAAAAATTATGGATAAATGTAATATGTTTGGGTTGTTGTTAAAGACTCAAAAGAGAAAAAAGAAGAAAAAAAATGGTTTATGTACTGATCTTCATAATTGGTATGAGTGGACTCGGAAAAGTAAACAATTTGGGGACAAGGTCTTAGATTAACTTCGGATTATCACTTGTATATAACCACAAGCCTTTTCTCCTCATCTTCTTGTTTCTTGGTACATTTGGCCCCTCTTCTCTCTTCAACATACATGTCTTCTTTTGTTTTACTTGATTTTTTCTTATAATTCACAATTGTTGGAGCCATAAGTCAAAGCTTTCATATACCATATCTCCAACAAAAATTATACCAGCTAATCAACCAAACGGGTCTTAATTGTTCCCTAAAATCTTTTCACCTGAAATCAGTCCAAATACTAATGTTTTAATATGTTTAATATGAATTCTAACTCCACCATCTATCCCTAAAATATCTCCACATGAAAATTCTGAATTTTATATATAAAGTTAATGAAGCCGTGATACTTCCTCCGTTCCACATATAAATACGGAATTGGTTAAATCTCTTAAATTAAAAAAAAATTGGTTTCATAAAAATTTATCAGTTTTCATGTTTTTGTTATGAAATAAATCTTTGGTGGATTTACACCACACTTACACCATCATCTTTTCATTTCCTGTTCACCTCTTAATTTTCCCCATTACTTTTTAACCACCACCACCACCAGTAGTAATGGGTGCATGCCCCTTAATTTTATGGTAAATGCTCATATTCATCTCCCTATAAATAAAGAGTATTTCATTTGTAATGTGATATCCCAATAAGAATTCTTCTTCATTTTCTCTTTACTTTCTATGTCTTCTTTTAGTTTATAACACGTTATCAACATGCTATGATCACTGAGATATTTTACGCTCTACTCAATTTTTTTCTTTTAGTTTGTGAAAACGTAATTAATTGTTTTGCTTTGTTGTTTTGGTAGAAACAAAACCTTATTTTTTATTAGGTTTATTAGTTTTTTATTACATCTAATTTATATGAGCTAACTTTTTAGTTTGTCTCATAAATCATATGATGTATATGTTTTTTTTTTCTTAATCTATTCACTATTTATTATACTTTGTACAAATAGTATTGATAAAACAGATTAATATGAGTAATAACTAGTATGTCGAGTTTCTTTTTATTTCTTGTGCTTCAACAAACAAGCATTTACCATTTTCGAGCTTTGGCGGTATATATAATCCTAATAATACACCATAATACGTCGATTTGTTTTTTTTTAGAAAGAACCGTCTTACTATTGTTTTTAATCTTTGGGTGATTGGATTAATATTACGATCTATACTAACCCGTCAAAAGCTATTAACTTTTCTCGGTTATGTTAAATTCATCGTTTTGGATTTCAAACGCCACAAACTCTATTAGGTTTATAAAGTTATTCAACTTTGAATACTTTTAAATCTATCCTAAGCTAACAATTTTATTTTATTTTATGGGATGATTTAATTTAGTTGATGTCTTGTTCACATCTATCATAAGAGGGCCGCATGGTTATAGATAGATAGATGTGAAAGATGGGTCTTCGCAACTGCCTGCTATGCCACAAACAATAAGACTTTTCAAAAATCCTTTATGTGCGCACAAGACCAAAAATGGCAACCTGTTTTTTTTTTTCTTTTGGGGAAAAACCTAGATTTATCCATGAAATGTGGTATTGCCATATGATTAAAGGCATTAAGACTATCTCTCTAATTCTAGAGAATGTTTAGTCAAGTTCATGGTTATTTATAAAGTTTGGCATATGATGATATAATTTTTGTCGTTTATTTTTTTACTTGATGATAATATTGATTTATATTTCTTAGAATAAATCCTCCATAATCACAAATTGGATATTTTTAACCAATATCATGGTTATTTACCAAGATTGAATTTTTCTTAAAAATACAAGGCAATATTAGTTTTTATCGGATTTTATACGACAACAAGATAGATTTTCTATTTCTCTAACAAGAAATATTGATCTTAGTAATTCTCGTCGATTTTGAAAATATGAGACATGGAGAAATAATGGTTCTATTTTTATTCTAAAAACAAAAAAATCATCCAATAACCAAAACGTAGATTTTTCTCTACAAACTGGATTTTTTGTATCCGGTGATAGAAATGACAATTTTTGTTGGTACCATTTTGGTAAATCGTACAATCAAACCAATTGATATTGGTTTTTCTCCATTACTTCTATATGATGAGATGTAAAAATTAGCACTCTAAGAAATTTTAGCCAATTTGGTTTGAACTTTTTTCCGTCTATTTTAAAGAATGACGATGACACTGCAAAACAAACATTTACTATCAAATATGGTTTTATATAATAATAGACCATTAGTTTCTATTTTTTCTTAATGGAAACCATTCATCAACCATAAAAAGTGGATTTTTTTTTTCTTTAAAGAATAACGATAATGATTAATTTATTAATCTCAAAAAATGTATAAACCAATTAGATTTGGTTTTCTGATGCAAATCGGAAGCGTGTAAAGATGATAATAACCGCAACGGAATAGAATTATTGAAAAGTAACCGATATAATGGGTCGAAATCGATAGAAATTAGTTGATCTTCAAAGAGATATCCTAAAATCTACGAGGTTATCTAGACTTCGTTAATTCACTACGAATAACGACTATATATATGAGATTAATATTCAGACTTCGGGTAAACCCAACTATGAATAAAAATCATAATCAATAAGCTCAACAAGTTTAATGAAAATAAAATAATTTTAATTAATCAAAAACTCCCCTAATTTTTGTTTTTGGAGCTCCTTATATAGATAAATCATACTAAACGAACCCTAAACTTATAAAAACTTATAAACTTGTTTCCCAAGGTATCTACTACTTTTAGTCAACTTCCCTAACTTATTAGAACTCTTAAAATGAACTTCTAGACTCTTCTAAAATGACCCTAAATAATAAATCCGAAAATTAATTATTTTTCTACTAAAAATAATATTAATAAAATATAAATAATAATAATAAAATAATAGATTTATTTTCCATAAATCTCCTTCCATCATTCTACCGGTGTTGGAGAAGATTCGTCCTCGAATCTTGCCGGTACCATGTTCTGCATGTGTAACTCGTTGATGACAATCTTCATACACATGAATTGATGTTGTAAAAAAATAATTTATGCATCGTATAGAAGCATGAGGTATGATGGAAGCCCAAAACGGATCTTCATAAGTTGATTCAACAAATTCTCTCTTGTTAGGGTAGATATGAGAGACCATTTATGTATAATCAACAACTAGCTTATTCTCGGGCAAAAACAACTCATCAATATCAGGAATTTCTAAATCAATAAGTTTATTAGGATTAGATGACTCACCATGAAACTCCATTAAATCATGTAAAACTTCTTGGGACTGTTTTTCTTTGTCAGAAACAGGATGTTCTTCTCATTTTTGAGAAGAAAATTTCATATCCTCCTCATCATCGGGATATTTACCAAAGATCGAAGTTGTATATCTCTCAACAATAACTTTATTTTGTGCATCATTTTCAGGACGACAAAACAAGTCTTCAACGTAGTTATCTGCACTATTATTTTCTTCTACAAGTGAGCATGGTTTAGATCGAGATTTTAATGACTTCTTCAAATAACATTCTATCACTTCCAGAATCTCCTTCTTTGATTTGATCAGATATTCACATCTTCTCGGATCCAGTCTTGGTGACAATTTACTAACCATGAATACTCATCTTAGTAACATCTTACTAACCCTAGAATCAAACTTTGTTCTGATAACCAACTGATGCAGATCGGAAGCGTCAAAAATATAATAAATCTTGCAGCGGAATAGAATTATTGAAAAATAACCGGTAGAATGGGTAGAAATCGATAGAAATTAGTTGATCTTTAAAGAGATATCCTAAAATCTACGGGCTTATCTAGACTTCATTAATTTACTACGAATAACGACTATAAAATATGAGATTAGTATTCAGACTTCGGGTAAACCCAACTATGAATAAAAATCAAAATCAATAAACTCAACAAGTTTAATGAAAATAGAATAATTTTAATTAATCAAAAACTCTCCTAATTTTCGTTTTTGGAGCTCCTTATATAGATAACTCATACTAAACAAACCTTAACCTTATCAAAAACCTATAAACTTATTTCCCAGGGTATTTACTACCTTTAGGCAAATTTCCTAACTTATTAAAACTCTTAAAATAAACTTATAGACTCTTCTAAAATTATCCTAAATAATAAATCCGAAAATTAGTTATTTTTCTACTAAAAATAACATTAATAAAATATAAATAATAATAATAAAATAATAGATTTATTTTGCTCTGATACCAACTGATGCAGATCGGAAGCGTGTAAAGATGATAATAACCGCAACAGAATAGAATTATTGAAAAGTAACCAGTAGTATGGGTAGAAATTGATAGAAATTAGTTGATCTTCAAAAAGATATCCTAAAATCTACGGGGTTATCTAGACTTCGTTAATTCACTATGAATAACGACTATAGATATGAGATTAGTATTCAGATTTTGGGTTCCAACTATGAATAAAAATCATAATCAATAAACTCAACAAGTTTAATGAAAATAAAATAATTTTAATTAATCCAAAACTCCCCAAATTTTCGTTTTTGGAGCTCCTTATCGAGATAACTCCTACTAAGCAAACCCTAAACTTATCAAAAAACTTATAAACTTGTTTCCCAAGGTATCTACTACCTTTAGGCAACTTTCCTAACTTATTAAAACTCTTAAAATAAACTTCTAGACTTTTCTAAAATTACCCTAAATAATAAATCCCAAAATTAATTATGTTTCTACTAAAAATAACATTAATAAAATATAAATAATAATAATAAAATAATAGATTTATTTTCCATACATCTCCCTCTTATCGATCTTAGAGTGATAAAGTATCGTTATCATGGTTTGAGCCAATTGCAAATACTAGTGAATGAAAAAATTGTTGCATTCTTGGGAGATATCGAGCAATTTTAATTTTTCTTCCTACTAATAATCTCCAAAAATTTGGATCGTACCACTTGTAGTTGGAATACAGTAGGACAATCAAGATCAAAGGGTGCGCACCCAGCTTGTCAGCTATTTCAGTAGTCTTTGTGGCGACTAAATTGATCTTGAAATTAATTTATTTTGATAAAGAAGTGTCCATATTCGTTGGCTCTTGAGGTCACAATTTTTTTTTGAGATTTATTTGCATATTATATATGCTTTGGCTGTAACTAAGAAAATCCATGGTTGATATTCAATTTGTAAGTCAAGTAGACTACAATTTTAGAACAATATTTTATGGCTCTTGAAGTCAGAAACTATTGTCCAACCTGGTATTCTTAAAATCCAGAATTATTGTGAGTATATATCCTCGAATTAATCGGATAATACTTTAGAAACTTGGTGTTTCGTTATGAGATGAAAATATTTCCGCCATGATCATGGGGGAGAAAATACACTGCTATAAGTTGGTGTTCATTAACTTAAAAGTTATATTAATGTCTCTCCCAGCATGATCAAATTGAAAAAGGCTGCCATTAAATAAGCGTGAAATATCTCATTTTGTTTTTATATAAGTGTTTGCCTCTTGAAAGGTAAATTCAATCACATACAGTAATAAGTAACGTTTTAGAACAAGCTACAAATAGTGCTTCAATAGAGTCTATCAAAACAAGATCCATATTCTCATAGTTTATGTCTCCTCACTGGAAGATGGGGAGATCACAATGCCCGCGGGCGCTGGTACCAGTAATTCTGTGAATTTTTAAACATATGCATACACTTGAGAATTATGTGGGATCGTGGTAAGCTAATATAATTGTTGAATATTCATTTAAAGTATCTACTGAAATTATAAATGATGGTGGTTTTTAACCCCTCTGCAGAGTGATATCGACATATGTGATTGGTAGACACAAAATCCAAATTATGTTGGATTGAAATTTCTTGAATAACACAATATTTGAATCCAAGATTTAACACCTTAAACGTGCAAGGCTGAATTCTGAAAAATACAGGTTGGTGTAGTCTTCATGCGTTATATGAGAAATATGATCGTTTTAAAAATGAATTGAGGGTTTCATTATTTATTTTTTGAAACCCTAGGATTGGTTCAATAATATTTTTTTCACCACGTATGATGCATTTGGTGTGATAGTCTTTGAAGGATTCATATTGCATTCACACAAGAAATGTGGTAGGAAAACGTATTTGAATTTGTAATCCTTTAATGATTCAAATTATATTTACGCAACCACTTGACTTGATTATGTCAGGTTTAACAATCCTTTATGTGCTTTTAGAAATTTGGTACAAATAAAAAAATCCGGATTAATTAGTTGATGATATCAACTTTATAGGTCTCTTGAGGAGTTTTTTTTTTTTAAAAAAATCCATGCTTTAACAACATAAATTCTATAATTTCTTGATTTGCGCAGTTAAGAATTATGCTAGCATAAAACTTGTCTGTTAACTTGACTATTAATTTTATTTTGATGCTTGTTTTATATAATACTCATATAGTTAATTTATCATCCATATTTGTCAAAAGTTGTACTCTTTTTTCTTCGTTTCAGGTTTTGTCCCATGTGGTTTTTCCTGATAAGGTTTTAAGTGACAACATCTCGTTGACGTTAAATTTTTTTTATTCAAAATGTTGATATTGTGCTCTTTTTCCTTGGTCCAGATTTTTTCCCATTGGGTTTTACTGGCAAGGTTTTAATGAGGCAATTTAATTCGATATTGTGGTCATCCAAGGGGGAGCTGTATATTTTTGTCTATTTAGTGGATGCTTACATTAGATTAGACCTAATCAACATAACCACCTCCTAGGATGTTAGATTCGTTTTGAACCACATAAGGTTTACCCAAAAATATTGTTTTTGTTTGTTCATGTATGGCAATGTATTCATATCTTAGCACTTTGATAAATAAACAATATTAACTACTTCTGCAAATCATTTCCGAGAAGCTAACAATCCCAGACACAAGTCCTCAATGTACTTAAAGAAGCATGAAGACTCGAGAACACTACTACTAGAAGACTAACACAAAAGAAAACTTCATCAACTAGCAATTTTTTGCATTCAAGAAACTATAAATTGAGAAGTCTCGGCTCAAACATTTCCAAACCATGATTTAACTGAAGTACTTATCAGGGGGAGCATCATAGTAAAAGGTATTTCACTAGACCATAATGTTGTACTATTTTTCCTTCGTCAAGGTTTTGTCCCACTGATTTTTCCTTGTCAAGGTTTTAATGAGGCATCATATGCGTGCCCAACACTAGTTTATATGCTTTGTACTATTTTCCCTTCGCCTAGGTTTTTCCCTTCGGGTTTTCCTAGCAAGGTTTTAATGAGGCAATGTTAGTAGTGTGGTGTCATCCAGGGGGGGGGGGGGGTATTTATAAAATAAATATTTGGTGGATTTATACCACACTTACAACATCATCTTTTCATCTCCTCTTCACATCTTCATTTCCCCCATTACTTTGTAACCACCACCACTAGTAGTAACGGGTGCATGCCCCTTAATTATATGGTAAATGCTCATCTTCTTTTCCCTATAAATTAAGAGCATTTTCTTTGTAATGTGACATCCCAATAAAAATTCTTTTTCATTTTCTCTCTACTTTTTATGTTTCCTTTTAGTTTATAGCAGTTTTATCATTTGTCTTATTTCTAACACTAAAAACATTAACTAAGTTGTGATGATGCTCATGCATCATAATTAAGGGTATATGTGGAAAACACCATCTTAGTATATAATGATTTAGTGGTAAAAATACCAGATTGAGAGAGAGGCCAAATTAGAGTATTTTCTTGGTCAAGGAAAACAAGGATTAAAATAATAGCTGCGACATGTTCAAGACTGAATATTTGTTCAACCAAAGGGAGATTAACTAACTGTGAAACCTGATCGTTGTTAATGATGGATTGAAGAAACCGTTGCAGCTGAAGATAAACGTTGTTGTTCAGTTGAAGAAATCGTCGTCGTATCCCTGTTCTTCACGTTCACCAGCATAACTTACTTTTTTTTCCTGTTTTCTTCCCGAGCCTCCCCACCTGCTGATTTTTATTCCTCCTCTTTGCTATTTATAGGTCTTAGATATTATCCCTATTATTCCTTAATAGATTAGGACTCAAATAACTCTCCAAAACCGAATCAAACTCGTGTAAATCCAAATTAGGGAGTAAACCCTTTTCCGACTGTAACACGGATTTCCACCCATTTTCCCGGCTTTAAACTCTTGTAATTTACATGTTTCATCCTCTAATGATTGTTGCTTTATGTTGATAAGGTTTAAACTCTTTAAAATCCCCCAAAAATCGGTTTTGAAAATCACAGCTAACTCTCACGTAAAAGAAACATCTCCCGCCATTTTTGTTTTTCAAAATCAAAGGGGATGCCCCCCTAACCAACAGTGGGGTCCCATTATTAGAACTCCTTGGTGCATTTATCAATTTTTCTGGGTGCCTTTAGTAATTTTTCTCCGATGCTTTATCACTTTTTGAGCCGATTTTTTCATAAATGTTTATTTCCCAAAAATACCTACAAACACATAAAATAACACAATAAATACAAAATCGAGCACTAACAATATAGAGAATTAGGAACAAATTAGACACAAAATTGTGTCTATCAAATACCCCCAAACTTATTATTTGCTAGGTCTCGAGCAAATATAATCAAAAAATAAAATAACAATCCTAACTCACTTTCGCAGTATCACGACTACATTTAGCATATGTAATAAGCCTTTAAACCCCTAGGTGTCCCTAGTGGACGAGTTTTAGTCTCGTGAGGGTTTACAAGAGGTATACCCACAAAACCTTTACTCCAAACCCTAGCTACATGTGAACGATTGAGGGTAAAAACTAAACAAGCTATTTAGTTGGCATATTAAATTCTTCGGCTATGAGAATCATTACCCTTTATGAGTCCAATTTTTGTACACGAGTTTGCACTCAACATACTAAAATTCATACAAGAAAACAAAGTTCTACTTAGATAGTCGTTCAACCGCGATACTCATAATCATCAAAGTTCAATCACATAAAAAGATTCAGAAGATGGATGTGGACAAAATGAAGTTTGCGCATGTTGACTAAGGTCAACGGTGTTTCCCATATCTGTCTGAAGGTCAGTGCTAGGATGAATCCAAATGGACTGAGATACGCTCCCACTGGTCTTAATCCTTATATTAATATCAATGCAGTTGGTATATACAAGGTCCCAACGATCTATTTATTGAAAATAAAACAATTATTTATATTATTAAATATACTGACAACATGATTGGATCAAATGAATCCAAGTGCATGCTTCTTATCAGTATCTTACATGATAGTTCTCATGGATCATGCGTTCCACGCTTGCTTAGGCGATGAAGACAGGGAGAACACACACATATTGCTATCAAAGTGTCAATACTCAATTATTTTTTTTGATTCATAGTCTAAATAATCTCAAACACTCTACTCCATCATGTCGGCGATAACAATTCCATATTGGTGCCCCACCAAATCACTTAGAGAAACACAAAAATTGCAAAAATAAAAACAGAAAGTGATATGGTCGAGATAGACTCCGAGATATGGTGACGACTATCATGTTATTCCTAACACCTGGGTTAGGCATCCTTTTATGAATAGACCATTCAGCTGGGCACACCAATTCCTATAGAAAAAGAGCTAAGTTTCCATCTACCTAGAATGGTTAGTGTCATCCTAAATTGTTCACAAGTTTCCAGACTTTGGAGTTTTATATTTCAACTTAAAAGTTTCGCCCTTACCCCCAAACTTAAATCTAACATTGTCCTCAATGTTCTAAAGATGAATTATTAAAAGCATGAACAAGGAAAAACTGTTACCAATAGAAATAAAGGAGTTAAAAGCCGGAACAACTGTTGATCATCTGAATAAAATAACGATATCCAAAATAGAATGAAACTGCAGCAGACCCAGAAAACGAACAAACAAAGTACAACCTTATCCCTATCTAGTGTCTTGTTTTAAGACAACTACATCTAGTTGAGGTTTAGGTTCAGGCTCTTTGAAAGAGTCTAGATAAATCTCTTTAGGCTGAATTTCCTCATAGGCAGGATCCAAAGGATCAGGTTGTAAAGTCTGGAGTAACTCAACTAATAAATTTGAAGCACATAATAATAACCTGAATAATTATGGATCCTCAAAGTCAATCAAATTTGCCTCACACAGTTGACTACTATGAAAATAGTGGTCATTCTTAAGAAAATGTGTCAATTATAATTCCCTAAAGTAATTAGGCTTAGTATCAAAACTTAATAACTGACACATTTGAAATTCATATGTTTCCACATATGGAAGAAAATATTTTGTTGGGAAAACAAAGTCAATCTTGGTATTATTTCCTAGGTAAACCACATTGACCAGAGGATGGGTTTCTAACAACTGAAATTCTTTCTGGACATCAACAGGCTCAGGGAATCTAGTTTGAAGATGATCTTGAAAAATAGTAGAGGTGCATATGTCAAGTCCCAAGTTAGGGACCTTTTTAAGAGTCAAAAGGTAAAGCACAAGGAGAATAAAAGTCACCCCCAAACTTAGAGTTTTCAGTGTCTTAGATAGACTAGTCACAATTTCCCTAATTTCCAGGTCGTCATATTCCTGAAAATGGTCAATTGCTTCTTCTAGGTTATAATCAGGTGGTGCATCTTCACTCATATTTAAAATCTCTACGAGTCTATCTTTGTTATCTAAGACTATTGTTTCTAAATCGTTGGACTCTAAAACAATATTCTCAGGATAAACCCGTTCCTCTGAACCATTATCGGCTTCAAAACAAGAAAATTCTACATCGTCTAAAACAATGGTATCTCTAGTCAAATCCTCTTCCTTTTGAATAGGTGAATAATCATTAAAATTATTTGGATTTGAAACATAAATAACATTATCATCATGAAGCACAGTTGGAGTGACAATTTCCTGACCATTCTACTTGTATATTTCAAGTTCTTCACCAACACTATCCTCATCATCATACTAATATGAAGATGTTTGAGCCTCGTCTAAATAAGTAGTGTTACCAATCCTATCCTCGTCCTGTTGAATAGGTAAATAATTACCAAGGGTAGCACTATATTGGAATTTAAGATCATTTTGAGCAATATTATTCTTTGCAAGACTTTTATTTACACTTAATGCAATTTTTTTTGAATTCTCAGTCAACTCCTTGAGGGATTCTTCTAGAGAAAGAGTTGGACTACTAATTGTTCCCCACCAACGTAATACGAACTATTTGTATTCTCAGTTAACTGCTTGAGGGATTCTTCTAGAGAAACAAATGAATCATAAGGAGTACTAGATCGCAACTGCTCGTGTGATTCTTCTAGAGAAAGAGTTGGACTACTATTTTTTCTTCTCACACTTAATTCAAACCTATATGTCATCTCAGATATCTTCTTGAGTGATTCTTCTAGAGGCATAATAGGTTCATGATAAATACTAGACCATAACTCTTTCAATGATTCCTATAGAGGCATAATAGGTTCATTATAAGGACTAGATCGCACATGCTTTAGGGCATCCCTCCAAGACAAATAACTCGAATTTTGCTCATTTTCATGTTCATATGACGGGTGTGTATATGAATAGTAATTGGGATCACTCTGGTATGTGCAATAACCTCCAAAAGGTTGATGGTGGTCCCGACTACTATCCACACCATGTTGATAGTATGGATAATGTCTATTTTGAAATTCAGTCGGATATTCATTGTATTGGTCTTCATAATACCAGTTCGACGTTTTATGACAAAAACTTCCTAGTATATTTACAAAAAATCTAAGAAAATAAATCCTAACAGGAAGGGGGTTCTAAACTTACAAAAACAAGGCCGACTCAACCAAATCAAACCTATCGAATCTAGTAAACAAAAAGCATGATGACTCCACTTAGATTGTTTCTAGACCAACTTCTATTCTTCCAAAAGGAAACTAGTTACAGTTTAAGAAAATATCTTAGAAAGATCCGAATTAGATTAAGTCGAATAGAAATAGGATAAGCTCTAAGGAACTTTGATAACGCTGCCTCTTTGGCAACGTTTCCTTGGGTTACAAGGCGACTCGAATCTACTTAAAATAAGCTTCCTGAACTTTGAGTTAGGCTAACAGAGTAACCAATACAGTCCTTTTGAATGATTTTCCGATAAGCTCGTTACCCTATCGGTCTCTTTCTAGTCAAATTTTAAGGCTTAGGTTCGCGTTTGGTAATGTGTTCCTAAAACGGACAAGAAGGAAACAATGATGAAATTCGAGTCCTTATCTTATATGGCCAGTCCTTGCCCTTTACTAGAAAAATAAATTCGTATTCAAGTCCTCAACATATATGCATTACAAAGGCGTCCAGAAAACCCATCGATAGGGGATTCGTGGGTGGTTAGAGTCTTACCTCCCATTCCAGACGGGCGATGAACCGTTGAAGTCGACTCAGGCCACCGACTCCTATGTCAGTATACGAACACGAGGGGCAGAGACAATATCGTAATTGTCGTCCTTCCATGTTGCAGTTTATATTTAATAACCCTTCCGTAGGGTTTAGAAATAATAAAGTCCAAAAGTCCGGAAAAAAAAATTCCAAAAAGATAAGAAAAATTATACATATAAAAAAAGATTTCCTAATACAATTTTCTAAAAATAAAAATAAATAAAATCCTAAAAATTAAATAAAATTAAAATTAACTAAAATAAATAAATAGTAAAATAAATTGGCTTCTTTTTCCATTGTTTTCGATTTATCTTTGACTCCAAGTCTTTAATCAATCAATATAATTTTTAGCTCCAACTTCTTTTTGATCCAAAACCTGAAATACAAAGAAAAATACCCAAAAACGTAAAATAGAAAAAATAAAAATAAAAATAAAAATCATTAAACTAACTAACCTAAAAAAACAAACTAAAAACAAGTCCCCGGCAGCGGCGCCAAAAACTTGATCGTTTTAGAAAAGTGGTAAAAATGTGTTCGTTCGCTGAGACTTGTGAAGATTCGTTTTAGACCTAATTCTGAATAAAACTAGAAAATAAGTAAAAGACTTTAATAATATTTGGAAGAACTAGAACTCATAATTCCACCAAAATCACTTCTGAAAATGATTTCTACAATGATTCTTCAACACTTATAACTCTTTCATTGACTTTGTTTCTTTGCCAATAGTAGATTTCTAAAATATTAATTGTAAATCACAAGCATGGTGCATCAAAAGCTCATAAGTCCCGACATACACCATCAAACAAAATCACAACTAATTAAGAAACATCAAAAATTAATTAAAAATCAATGTAAAAAGTCATTAAGAATAAAAAATAGTTACCATTTCGTTCATGAAATATGGCTTCCTCCACTACCCAGTGGTTGAGTTTAGCTCATCATGCTCAAAACACTCTTAAAAGATTGGTACACGACTCAAAAGTGTTTGGGAAGAAGAAAAGAAGCTAAAGATAATAAAACAGGAAATCTACAACGTTTTTTGGGCGTTACAGATCAACTGTTGCAATGGAGCTTGAAGATAAATGTTGCAAAGCGAAGATAAACATTGTTGATGGATTGAAGAAACTGTTACAACTGAAGATAAACGTTGTTGTTCAGTTGAAGAAATCGTCATTGTATCCCTGTTCTTCACGTTCAGCAACATAACTTTCTTTTTTCCTGTTTTCTTCCCGAGCCTCCCCACCTGCTGATTTTTCTTCCTCCTCTTTGCTATTTATAGGTATTAGATAATACCCCTTTTATTCCTTAATAGATTAGGACTCAAATAACTCTCCAAAACCGAATCAAACTCGTGTAAATCCAAATCAGGGAGTAAACCCTTTTCCGACTGTAACACGGATTTCCACCAATTTTTTCGCCTTTACACTCTTGTAATTTACGTATTTCATCCTCTAATGATTGTTGCTTCATGTTGATAAGTTAAACTCTTTAAAATCCCCTAAAAATCGGTTTTGCAAATCACAACTAACTCTCACGTAAAAGAAACATCTCCCGCCATTTTTATTTTTCAAAATCAAAAGGGGATTCCCTCTAACCAACAATGGGGTCCCATTATTAGAACTCCTTGGTGTCTTTATCAATTTTTCTGGGTGCCTTTAGTATTTTTTCTCGGACGCTTTTATCACTTTTTAGTCGATTTTTCCACAAATGTTTATTTTCCAAAAATACCTTCAAACACATAAAATAACACAATAAATATAAAATTGAGTACTAACAATATAGAGAATTAGGAACAAATTAGACACAAAAATATGTTTATCAAAACCCATTAGAAATCAGAAGTATTTAAGTCGCCAGAACCTAAGGGGGGATATTCATCACTTGGTTTCTAGTTATGGATCCAAATATCAACCAGTTAACTATTTCCAACCCATCATTTAACATACTTGTGAATAAGCTAAATGTCATGAGATGTACTCTGCTAAATATGAATGGTGTTATACTTAGAATGAGGATCTTCGGGTGGAGATAAAAATATTTGTGTTTTAGAACATTAGCCCATAAAGTATCAGAAGAGTGCATTAACTGCCAAGCTAACTTAGCCAGATAAGCTGAATTATAGTGATGTGAATTCTTAAGGCGTAACCCTCTTAGTCGTTAAGGGACAAGCATCTTATACCCGTAAATATGAAGAGGAGATTTGTTATGATTAATCCACCAATATTTCCTTTGTATTTGATCCATTCTACAATAAAAGCTTTGGGAAGCTTGAAGACCTGCATCTGTTACATGCCCATGGTGCTGAGTATTGCATTTACTTGAGTTGTTCTACTAGTCGGATTGATGAGTTTACTATGTCATATTTGAAGCTTATATTACAGGATATCTTGTCAAGGAATATTGAGTCCATCATTAGGAATTTGTACTCCGTATATATCTCTTGTAGAAACTGCATGAGCCAGTAGATGAGAAAAAAATTCTATAATAAAAATAAATAAATAATGAGATAACTGATATTCTTGTCGTAGTACTCGAGTTAGCTTGAAGAAGTAAACGTGAGTTCGTTCACTAGTAAGGAAATATGTGTAGTAGAAACATATTGGTGACTCAGTTGGACCCAGTTACGATGAAAACTTAACTGAAGTAAAATATCGAATAAGAAAAAGACCACTCAAGTCTATCAAAGACCTTATGAGAAATTAACTTGAACTTCTGTTTAATATTCCCTCTGTTTCATAAAAGTCGAGCTGTTCATTTTAAAACTTTGTTTCTTAAAAATTGAGCTATTTCATTAAATAAAATAATATTTTTCTAAAATTATCCTTTTGATTATATTATTGCTATGTTATTAATTTTAGTATAAAAAATATGTATAATTTGATAATCATGTTTATATTCGTACATAGATGTTTTAAAATGCTTTCCAATAATATAAACCGTATCATAGTTTGAGAAGTATGTCATTTCTAAATTTTATTACTTTATAAATTTATTATCAAAAAAATATAATTTTAAAAGATATCTAAAAATATACTCTCTCCGTTTCAGGAAAAGAGTTACTTTCTCTTTAAATTTTTGTTCCAACAAAAGAGTTACTTTCATTTTCAATATAACAAACTTTCAAAATTACCCTTGTTATTTTAAGAAATGTTATTATTCTCATTATAAAGATATATGTAGTATTAAACTTTTGTTAGGGTAAATCTGAAAATAAATTATAAAAATTATTCTCTCTCATCATATGATAACTGAATCACTTGTCCGAGTTAGATCTTAAACCCTGATAAATCGGAGTTGAACACGTTGCATTGTTATTTTCCGGCGCAATAACAAGCGTCAAACCCACGCTTTAAAGCTTTTGGCGCAATTTCTCTTTCCTCAGTCTATTCCTCGTCAGTCGGGTTGTCGGTCTCTACTATCTAGTACTCCCTCTACTCGTAAGACAGGTCTTCTCATTTGGTGCGATTTCTCCCTTCTCCCTCCCTCTATCTCTTCTGTTCATACGAAACCCTAACTTCCTGATCCCTCCATTTTATTCAACCCTTGCATACAAAAAGTATGTTCTTCCATAAACCCTAACTTTTGCTATGATTAGGGTTTTGGCAAAATCTCGCCCTGATATCAAGACGTTAGATTCTCATGTCATGGAGGAACTCTTGGCTAAGCGGTTTAAGAGGTACACAATTTTGTTTTTCTCAATTAGTTATTTTTCATTTTTAGGGTTTACTAAATATATGGTTATGTACTTATTGTTGGAATCATGTTGTTGGAATGTTTCAGAAGCGAGGATGATTACTTGCCAGGAAACATTACTATGATTGAGCTTCATAACTTCATGACATTTGATTATGTAACATGTAAACCTTTTCCTCGTCTCAACATTGTTGTTGGACCCAATGGATCTGGAAAGAGTTCGCTTGTTTGTGGTATTGCCCTAGGTCTTGCCGGAGAGCCCCAGGTTTGATGCTCATTTTTGGTTGAAGCATATGTATTCTGGAACTTATTATATATTTTAATGTTTAAACTAACATTTTTTTTCTCCTCCTAGCTTCTTGGAAGAGCGTCAAACATTGGGGCTTTTGTGAAACGTGGGGAGACATCTGGTTATATTCAGATTACACTGAAAAGTGATTGCAATGGGGAATCTATAATCATTACGAGGAAGATAAACACAGAAAACAAGTCCGAGTGGCTGTTCAATGGTTGATCTAGTTCATTATTACCACTCTCGTTGTCTGTTTTTCTTAGCATCTGTTTGAAGTTCTTTTTTGTTGACTGTTTATCATGTAGAAGTTAGTTCCCTCCAAAGTATATATATATATATATATATATATATATATAGTGGCAATGAGCATGAAGTCCTAATTTTAGATTGTTATTCCGAAGTCTTATTTTTAGTAGGATAAAGTTTTTGCTAGCCACAAATACTCATGTGTTCTCCAGTCAACTGCAGTCAATGAATTTAGAGGATCTTGCACTCCTGTTTATTCTTCGAGGCCTTCACAATGAGCAAAATCATATTATGTTACTTGTTTGATCTTTAGTTGCCAACTCATAAGAGTCTATTGGCTCATGAGTGAGATTAGGGGTTTCTAAAGTCAATTAATAGCTCTTTCCTATACAATTGTATCCTTGGGTCTGTTCGAAATCATACTCTTTTATTAGATTGGTTTGTGTTTGCTTTAAAACTGCCCCACCTTGGAGGTTTTTGATTTGAAAGCAAAATAAATTATCGTATTAAAGTTGACAACTAATGTCAACACACAATTTTCTTTCCAGATAAAGTAGTGCCAAAAAGAAAAGTGTTGGAAATAATTCAGAAGTTCAATATTCAAGTTAACAATTTGACTCAGGTATGATACTTAATCCAGCCTATCTTCTGGTCCCAACTCCCTATACCAAAATGGAGAAATGAACAATTGTGCAAACATCTTATGCAATTACTTCTTTTATTTGCTTTGATAATCGATATGCAGCTGTGCTATTATCTTTTGTAGAATTTTTGATAGCTGCATTTGGTTGCTTCGCATACTATTTCAGTTATCACATTGCACGCTCAAATCACACCGTACCTTGACATTTAGTTCAAGTTACGTGAAAGATTCTGTACGTTTGTCTTAGAGGGACTGGTATTTTCGAAAATGACCGCCCATCATTGTCTACTTAGACAAATTGCTCATAAGAAAAACAACTTAGGGTTGTCTTGAATTTTCGAGTCAAGTCGCGCGACATAGATAGCTACACATAGGCTTAAGTCATCAGGAAGAGTGGGCCTATAGCATGATTAAGTGGATTAGTTACATCTTTCAGGTAGCCTAGTAAGGAATTTATATCTTATTTTCATATGTTTGTACTTTGTTAGTTGTTTTGGTCACTTTTTTTAGTAGGTGGTTTATTAATATTCTTACTGTTTTTTACGAGAGAAAGATTGCAGATAGTGAACTATTTATATAATGCATAATATAGTTAATTTATTTATGAACTTATAGTAAATGATAAAAATCATACTTCAATCTGCGGTAGAAAAGAAAAAGTAATAACTTAAAACAATTTTTATACATTCAAGTTGGTTTGCAGAGTTCTAAAATACCCAATTCTCTCCACAACACACCTTCCTGACAGTGTAAGCAAGGTGTTCTTCCTTTGGTTGACACGTAGCTGGTGAATATTACTCTTTTTAACTGGAGCAAGATGAAATTTATCTGTATAATTTTCAATTTGTTTCGTGTTTGTGATTCTGGGTTCTCAGCAAAACAGAGAGTTGCTTTTCAACGCCGTAAAAAACGCTCATGCTTTAAACATAACAAACCAAAATTGTGGATAAATAGTTGTAAACCTATCAATTTCGTAGGTACTAAGTCGTTACAAACTATCTTGAAAATTTTGCTTCCTTAATTAGATGACCAAGTATTGTGTCTATTCTCTTCTCTTGTCTAAGTATGTCACTGGTAGGGCTGTCAGCGGATTAAAAATTCAGTCGGATTTTAACAAATCCGATAAGGTTAAGGTTAAGGATTATCGGAATTCCGAAATCCGATAAAATCCGACAGATTATAGAAAACCCAATCCGATAATTTTTCCGATAAAATCCGAATTCTGGATAAAAAAAAAAAAAAAAAACAAAGTTAAAATGACTTCTTCTGACTTCATACACATTCAAAATGTTCTAAAACAGAGTTCAGTTCAGTCTCTCAGTCTCACACATGAAAAGAAAATATAAACAACCCATAAAAAGTCACAAACAAATAACATGCAGCAAAAGAAATAAAGGCAATGGCAGACTGCTAGTGCTCTTGCTTGGCTGCTTGCATGTTGTTGCATCAACTTCAGTCTTCAATTTCCATATCTGCATTAGTACATAAATATTCAAAATCAATCAGAAATCAGAAGAACAACAATTGAAACTATGAAAAATTGAGGATAAAGCAAAGGAATTTTTTTTTAACCTGGATCAAAGAAGTCTGGCAACCAATCACTTAGACAAAGCAATGCTTGGACTAATTCTGGATCTAATGAAGTTCTATGTGTTGTAAGAACCCTACCACCATCACTAAACATGGATTCTGATGCCACACTAGTCACTGGAACAGCCAAAACATCTCTTGCGATCTTTGCGAGAGTTGGGTACTTAGGGGCATTTAGCTTCCACCAACTCAATATATCAAAGTTAAACTCATCTTGGGGTGACAGAGATGGAAGAATTGGTTCTTCTAAGTACTTCTCCAACTCAGACTTCTGAACACCATCTTCATCATTTTCCATCATAAACTCAGCATAATCTGGGTTAGTTGTACTTGTACTTGAGCTGCTTACATTCATGGTAGAGATAGAGTTGTCAAAGAAATCAGGAGCTGCAGTGCTGCTTTCAGATTCATATGCATTGAAAAGTTGGCTCAAGTCTGTTTTGAATTTCTCATACTCATCTCCATAGTTATCAACTCCATACAATTTCTTATATGTGTACTTTACCCATTTTGCCTTGTACCTTGGATCTAAAACCACTCCAATGCTCATAACCAAATTGCAGTCACTCCAATATGCATTAAACTTTTCTCTCATTTTTAACCCCATTTCTTTGATATAGACAAAAGAACTATCTTCCCAACTTTTGATGCATTTGTTAACTTCATACACCCCATTATAATACAAGTTTGCAGTTGGATACTTAATCCCTGCAAACTTATTTGAAATATCATTAAAAACCTCTAAACAATTACAAATTACTTTTCCTTGTTCCCACTGCTGTCTAGATGGAAGAAGATTGAAATCAAGATCAAACTCATTTAGTCTTTCAAAACCTTCTTGAAGTGCAATTGCATTCTTAAGCATTAGAAAAGTGGAGTTCCACCTTGTGTCCACATCTAAACTAACTGGCTTTCCAGACAATCTACATTGTGCCAATGCTGTTTCAAACTTCTCTTTCCTAGCTTGTGAAGACTTAACATATTTAACACACCCTCTAATACCCTCTATAAACTCTGCAGCTACTTTCATGCCATACAATACAATCAAATGTAGTATGTGGTTGCTACACCTCATGTGAAACATTTTTCCTTCAAGCAATATACAATTCTTACCATCTAACCAACTAATCAGATTTCTCATCATAACGCCATTCGCACTAGCATTATCAGCAGTTAAAGCAAAAAATTTCCTATCTATGTTCCATTCCAAAGTGCAAGTTTTGATAAAATCTGAGAGAACATCTCCGGTATGTGGTGATGGGACTACAATGTAAGCTAAGGTTTTCTTCTGCAAATTCCACTTATCATCTATAAAATGGCATGTCACACAACAATAACCATCTTTAGTATGTTTGGCAGTCTACATATCAGTTGTAAGACTACATTTGGAAGTCAAATTATCCAATTGTAGTTGCAATACAGCTTTCATTTCAACATAACACCTCATTAGATCTGATCTAGTTGTATTCCTAGATGGTATTTTAGCAGCAGGGTTCAAAGACTTACAAAACTCTCTAAAGTAGAAATGCTCTACCATGTTAAGAGGGTAATCATGCTTAGCAATCATTTTAACAATGCATAACCTAGTAACATTTGGATCATACTTCCAATTAACTATTTTAGTTGCTTGGTTACCTGCTTTTTTCATTGCTGTAGAAATCTTCATATGTCCTGGCTTGTTTTCTTCTTTCTTGGGGCAGATTTTTAGATGAGCAGACAAGCGGCTAGTTCCTTTTTCACTACATGCTTCAATTACCTTTCCACAATGATGACATTTACCTTCAACGACAGCCTCATACTCATCCACCTTCCCTTTTACAAGCCTTTTACTAACGTTCCTAGTAAATTCATCCCATACCAGCGACCTTGTTGTTCGCAATTTTTTCATTGCAGCAACAATAATTGGATCATCTTCTTCTGCTTCAACTGCTGGTCTCTTACTAGAAGGTGTTGAAGCAGTTGTTGAACATCCAACACTTTGTTCTCCTAGTTCTTGTTGTGAACAATTTGGTTGACTGCAGCTTGGGGTTCCAACTTGATTGGATTCTCTTTGAGACATTCTGAAAAAAAAAAAGAACAAAGTATAAGAGGACCAAAAAATAGTTAGAAGAAAAGATTATAGAAACAAATTTGTCCATCAGTAATCCTTCTGACAAGCATTTAGAAACAAAAAGAAACAATAAAAATGAAGAATGAAAAATTGAAAACTGAAATATAATTGAATTGTCAATCCTTAATGTGTCATCTCAATAACAACCCATGAGTGATGAAGAAACTAAGAATAGTGTTCTATGGACCCCTTCTCCACTGACCTATATAACCTAAGAATTGATTGGATAATTTAGTGACCAAAACATTACAGCCATATTGTTATCCCAAATACTTCCCACTTAGACATGACCAGTATGTTAAGGTTTTGAATCCTGATGGCCTAAACATTAAGATGCTATACTAGAATATGGGTATAGGTCGTAAGCAAATTTTGTAGCGTACTTGTCGTTACCTTGCTTTTCCCACAAAACAAAGAAGTTTCAATCTGTAACCGACTCAAGAGGTAAACACCAACAGATAATTACTTAATGGGAGAGGATCTTACACGAGTTAACAAAAAAAAAATTATATGTGATGCTTTGTTTGTACATTCACTCACATACACCAATACATATTACTTAAAAGAAACCAGACCTAACTCAAGCTAATATATATATATATATATTTGCTTGGTTTCCACATTCAGTCACATACGAAAATTTCAAATACTAAAAAAGCAAAGTGCTTAGAAGTTACTATGTTTGAAATTTACCCAAAATGCAAAGACTAGCTTCAGAAATTTCACACACAATTCTTAACAGATTATAATCAATATGGCTGAATACATTTCAACAACGAAACTTGAAAATGGAATTGACCAGAGACATCAAACCTTGCTCACTTTAGTATTTCAACAACGTAGACACATGAAGTGATACCAATCAAAGAGCATACTAAGAAATCATGGACAGAATCACGTAAAGCTGACTGAGACTTTGAAAAAAAAAAGCTAGATTCTGAACATATAATCCATGATTTGATCCAAAAAATCTACAAATAAATTTTACGCCTATCATTTCTTCTTAACACCAGTCACTAAACAGACTGTGGGAGCCATTCAAACATCTTTTCAGTTTCTTAAGGTTGAGGATGTGAGTCATGACTCTCAGGGTTTTATAGAGAACCTTCTGGCATTAGGACCAATTTTCCATCTGAAATAAAGGGAACATGATCTAGGCTTCAGCCTTATTCACCCAGGGAGAGCATTTCCCAATTCTCATTCTAGAATCATTCTTCTTAATCCAATGTTAGCAATTATAATTTGCTAACGACAACACCTGCACTCTTGGACCACCTATAATAGTCAACTCCAGGTTCTTGGCTTTCTGCATCTTCCTAGAAATAAGGTTCACCAAGGATAAAAACCCACTTACCACTTTCAGAGTGAAGCTACAAGGACTATCGCCATTTATGCTTAAGAGGAAATAATCAAAGGAAAGGAAAAGAAAATGTCTCATGAAGGTCAATAGAGAACCTATCTAACTATGACACCCTACTTCGGAATAACTTGAGAAAAAGATATAATTTCCAACTATCAATCCTTACAACATAATCATTCAATTAAGCAGAACCAAATTAAGAATTCATAAATACAAAGCAAAAACAAGCATACATGATAGTTACCCCTTGAACCAAGATGAGGAGATGCCACAGTAACAAAATTCATACCCTAATGTTGCTAACAGATCACTGAAACCTAAAAATCATCACACGATTCACAGCCATATACTGAAAACAGAAAACAAATCATCACACCCATATACTGAAACCTAAAAATCAAGTTAATCAACACACCCATAAATCGAAACCTAGAAAATCTTCACACTCAAATTACTTAAAACATCCCAAATCACGAAACAAAGAAGAAATAAATTACCTGGTTGAAGTTTAGATGAAGGAAAAGAATCAAGAGATTAGATCAGTGGGGAGAGCCTCCAATCGTCTGTAACTCTGACTTGAAGACTGAAGAGAAGAGAGATGATTCAGACGAAATCCGGAAAGAGGAAAGACCGGGGTGCTGCGTGCTGGTGCAAATGTGAAATGTATTCAGGGTGCGAAATTACAAAAAAACCCCTGGGTTATCGGATTTCGGATATTGACCTACCGGATATTGCCTAATCCGGATCCGTTAGGTTAAGGAAGTAAAATCCGATAGTCATTCCGATTCCGGAATCCGAAATCCGATAAATCGGATAAAATCCTATAGGATATCGGATTGTCGGAGACGGATTTCGGAATTCGGATGTATATTGACAGCCCTAGTCACTGGAATTACACTGAAAATTCTAGTTCCCATGGAGCAATAGTTAAATGTTTTTTCTGTTATTCTGTATGTGTTCTTTACATTCTTCTGTTTCAACTAAATTCAATGGAAATGATTCTCAGAGTTGATGCGAATATCTTGCAGACTTAACTTTGACTTTAAATCTCTTTTTCCATGCAGTTTTTACCTCAAGATCGGGTATGTGAATTTGCTAAGTTAACTCCTGTACAACTTCTAGAGGAGACTGAGAAAGCTGTTGGTGATCCACAACTCCCAGTCCTACATCGCGCTCTTGTTCATAAAAGTTCTGAATTTAAGAGACTTGAAGTGGTGAGTTTCTAAGTGAATTTTCACCTGCCTTGGGATTTTATGCATTCTCCATATGGCTGGAGAATACATTTTAGTATGTTTTGGTATCGCCAGTCAATACATCTTTCCGTTGGTTTAATTCAGGTGTTTAACTTAAACCGTGCTCTTGAATTTCATCACATTCTTTTGATTCATGTCTATGTGTTTGTTATGGACTTTACTTTGGACTTAACAACCGCTTAGGGTTAGTCTTCTGGTCATAGTTCTTGAAATTTGTTTTTCCATGGAGTTGGAATACAGGTCAAAACATTGTTTGGTTGGTACTCTTCATGTCACTCGGAGGTTTATGTAATCAAGAGTGACCATCTATGTCTCGTATGACTGACATAATAAATATCTCATTATGGATTTTCATATGGTCTTAAAGATGCTTTGGTTCTCTTGTAGGCCGTCAAGCAAAATGGAGATACTTTGAATCAATTGAAGGCGCTCAAATGCTGAGCAAGAAAAAGATGTGGAGCGTGTTCGTCAAAGAGAAGAACTTCTGGTGAAGGTTTGTTATTGAGTTTTAATGACCATTCTTCTTTTATTACAGCATCCCTTATACTTTCTGCCGTCACCAGGTTGAATCTATGAGAAAGAAGTTACCGTGGCTCAAATACGACCAGAAAAAGAGTGAGTATATGACCGGAAAAAGGAGGAAACTGCTGCTGCAGGACATATGGAAGAAGCTGCTAAGGTTCTAAGTAATCTTCAAAGACCGATAGAGTACGTTCACTTGTTTTTTGAATGCGACCTCTTTCAACTTGGATGTCTGGACCTTATTAGACGTCAGTGGCAAAATCTATATTTATCATCTGTACCATAGGTCTTGTATTTCACCTTATGTGGGTGTTATGTTCTCTGCTTTTGAGATGGAGTCCTATTCAAATGCTTTTGACTTGTTTAAGAGCATCTGAAAGCTTCTCTAGGAAACCAATGGACCTGCTGGTTTGCTTAGTGAATCAGTGTATGTGATATCTACTCCCCTTTATCTGCCCGGTGTTTATACCATGATAGTTTGCAGATAGTAAGTGTCACTTTTTTTTTAATCTCTGGACTTGGGTATGTCATTTCGATTCGAATGACCACTATTAAGTGTTTGCAAGTATATACTGTTTTGTCTACCCGCTTTGGACAGTAGGGTCTGTTGATAACTCTGGTTAGCTAGGCGTTGCGTAACTTGATCATAGGCTTGGTCGGGCCTCCGTGTTACTATTCCATCTATTTTGTTTGAGGCAACCTTACTTGCTCTTCGTGAGTGGTTCTACCTCCTGGTAACGTTTTGGTCTCGAACCTTCTGGCTTGAAAAAAGAATCACAATAAAAAGATACAGTTTGTGATCCATAAACTCGATTCACTCCAATGTCAGTAATAAGATCAAACCCAAACTTAATTCAATGAGGAATTTAGCTGGTAGAGCAATAAAGGCCTCAGTTCACTGAAAAGTGTTAGAGCCTTACCTACTTTTGGCCAAGTAAGTTTTGCAGAGACAGCTAAGAGTTCAGCTCAAGTAAAGAAAAACTAACATGATGTCCATTCACCTGATGAAATTACTGTCAGTCCAAGACCTGTCTTGTAAGTTGAAGAAAGTTAGTTCAGTTATTGGGGGCAAAAACCCCTCTGGAGCAATTATTTGTAATGTGTTTGCAGTATGTGCCTTGGAAAATATGTTTTTTTAGAGGAACAAAGTAAGAAATCATAGAGATCAAATACCAGTACAGGTCTCCATCAAAATGGCTTCAATATAGCTACATTAGAAAGGTGACCAAGTATTCCAAAGCTCCAGCATAGCAACTGCATTTATGAAAAAGACAGTTCAATATGTTAGTGGACACTGCATGTCTAACATGCACACAAACTATATATATATAGGCAGAGTACAATGCTGTGGATTTTTTTTTTTTGCTTGAAAGCTGAGTTTGATTTGTAAAGTTGATGCTGTAGAGAACAGAGGAAAGCTAAAGCAGCACAAGATGCAGAATGCAAGAAAATAAGCAATCACATAGCCCAAAATTCAACGAACCGTATCGAAATGTTGGATAAAGAAAGTTGTTCGGTGAGTAAAAATCTTTTATTATTTGCACTTGTAATATTTAGGTTATGTTATGAGATTGCGATTTGTTATAAATTGGCTGCTAATGTTTGTTCTTGATAAAACTTGTGAGTAGGTGGTGCAAGTTCGGGGGAATTATGACGAAATGGAAGAGCTAAGGAGGCAAGAGGAATCTCGTCAACAAAGGATCTCAAGAGCTAGAAAAGAACTTGCAGAAGCTGAACAAGCACTTGTGAATTTACCCATTTATGAATCTCCTACAGACGAGCTTGTATGTAAAATCTTTACAGTTTTCATTTTTGTTGTTGCTTATGTCGCTAGCATACTATATTGCCTTCCTAGTATTTTGTCAAATATTGACACATTAGGCTTTAAGTGCGCGTGCACTCACATCACTCGAGGGACTAGACAACTTCAGTTACACCTTAGCCGAGACAAATTGGTTTATAATTAGCATTCTTATGTAGCAAGTTAACTGGGAGTTCTTTTATTCATTTTTTTCCTAAGTAGTTAAGACTCATTTGTGAGATCACTGTCATGCTAAGGATTTGTATCTTCTTCTCCCGGAGTTCTTTTGTGGTACTTGGTCACTCTTTCGAAGAAAGTACAAGTCAGTCTCAATAATAGTATGTTTTACACCTTTATAGGAACCTCCCTCCAGCCGACTCTTCGATGCATTCATTTTAGAGTTGGATGCTGGGAATGAGGAATCTCATTCTGATGAGATTGTATGATACTGTGCGGACATACCTGTGAACTGAATCTTGTTTGCATTCTAACTTGAAGGGCTTGTTATTTCGGGGAGGATACTTATATTCATGCTCATATGGTTAATTTAATTTGCCGCGATAAGATTCTGGCACAGTAGCTTGGTGAAAACAGAAATTAATATGAATAAACCAATGATTATAGGGTTTTGGCAACTGCTTATATGCCAATTTTGAGCATTTGACAGAAAATTCTTTTCTTCTAGTGTTTCGCCCTGCCTTTGTATTGTGGAGGTTCTTACTGACTAGGTCAGGTGAGAGGGCGCAAATTCTCATGATAGAGAAAACCACTGAGCGACCTGCATTGCATGCTTTGTTGTAGTTAATAATGCCATTGCTGGTTGTTTTCTCTATTTAATTCATTTTGAACGTCTCCGGACCTGGTCGCATCTTCTTGGTTTTGTTGCTTTTGTCTGAACATAAAACAATTTACATCCTCTATAAACAGGAAGTGTTACGCAAACAAATAGTGGAGTTAGACAATTCTACAAAGGACAAGAAATTCCAGAAGTCTGAAAGGCAAAACCTTCTAAACCAGAAGAAAAATAATTCAAACCATTGTTCAGACAGGTTAAACTCTTACGTTGACTTATTTTACAAAAAAAAGTTGAAGAGGGAATTATGTTCTACGTTCTTGTCAACTGTAGTCTTATCATGTTCTCACATTCAAATTCTGGTGTTTGACTTGCAGGCTTAGGGATATGGAACAAGCAAATAATAAGCTTCTCCAAGCATTGAAAAATTCTGGAGCTGACAAAATATACGAGGCTTGTCGCTGGTTACAAGAACATCGGCATGAGTTAAAAAAGGAAGTGTATGGTCCTGTCCTCCTCGAGGTATATCTATCAAAATTCGTTTATCTTGTATGAATGAGTATTTATAGTTCTTGGCTAATTGGTTCCTTGTCAGGTCACTGTTCCTAATCGAGATCATGCACCTTATTTAGAAGGTCAAGTTGCTAAGTATATATGGGAGGTATCTTTCAAAGCTTATTTATATGAAGCTATTACGTGTGTAACACTGAATACCAATGCTTATTTAGTTTGTATTTCGTTTTGTTGCAGTCCATCGTAACTCAGGATGCGGATGATAGAGATTTGTTGGTCGGAGGCCTTAAGCAATATGATGTTCCTGTTCTAAATTACACAGGAGGCAGAGGAAATGATAGAAGACCATTCAAACGTTCGGATGAGGTATTATTTTTCACTTGACCGAGTTGGCACCTAATATTGTTCTGCAGATGCACAAGCTTGGCATCTATTCCAGGCTTGACGAAATTTTTGATGGACCTAGCGCTGTTAAGGAGGTTCTGATTAGCCAGTCTCAACTGGATTGTTCAGTAAGTGTGCTTGCTCTCGTGCCTGTCTTATCCTTATATTTATTGATGCATTTGATCAGCTTGATTGAGTACTTTGTACCCAGGTTTGGTCTGTTCTTTTTTTGTTTGGAAACTAATAGTTTTCCAACTATTAACATTTGGCATCTTTGTATGTTCTTTTTCAGTATATTGGGAACCAGGAAACTGATGGACAGGCTGACCGGGTCCCCCAACTTGGTATTCAGGATCTTTGGACTCCAGAGAACCACTACCGGTGGACCAAATCTAGATATGGTGGACATATATCCGCAAGTGTTGATTCAGTATCTCCTTCACGTCTTTTTCAGTCTAGTATGTATCTGAAAGCTTTATGTGTGCGGTACTCCTTTTCTAAGTGCTGTTTGAGACCTCTTATGTGCTTAAATTTTTTCTCTCAGGTGTAGATGCTGGTGAAATTGAAAAACTTAGGTCAAGTAAAAGAGAGCTGGAAGACACGATTGCTGGTCTCGAAGAAATCTGTAAAAAACTTCAGAGTGAGCAAAACCAATTAGAGAGTGAAGCAGCTTCGAAGGCAGTATGTTATAATGAATATACAGAAGTAACTAAACCTATCTGTAACTGCTTCTGCTCTTCTGATCCATTATATCCGTTTAATCTGTAGGAAGGTATTATCAATACGATTCAGCAAGAGAAAAGAAAACGTCGCGAATTGGAGAACCGTATCAGTAAGTCACCTTAACTGAAACTGCAGCTAGTCTATAACTGTTGTTATCTGGATCATGAGTTCATTTACTCTTTTCTGTGGTTACTTGGCCTATATAGATCAAAAAAGGTTGAAATTAGAGTCTATTTATAAGGAGGATGACTTGGAGTCAAACCTGAAAAGCTTGTTGATGAAGCTGCCAAATTGAACACGCAGCGGCTCCATCTTGCAGTTAACTGAAGGTATAGTAGCAGGTTGACTTGAGTTTCTTCCACACTTTATCTTCTCTGAATATTTGTTGGTATAGGATTTGGGTCTTTTCTGTAGTTCATGTACACTTGAAGTTTCTTGTGCATGATGACGACTTATGTCATAGGCAAGTGTGCCTTTTCCCCCCCAATTTATTGCCCTCTTTGTATTACCCGCTTTTGTACAATACTTGTTCCTTTTCCTTCCTAGAAAATGCTCGTAGAGGCTGTTTCTTTTAAGCGGAGCTTTGCTGAAAATCACATGACATACATTGAGCTTGAAGCTAAGGTGTGTATCATATATATTATGCTATCAAGTTTCTGAGACTGGAGTAGCTTTTAATTTGTCTCAACCTAGAGAAAATTAATACTCTTTGGGTTTCATTCATTTTTTTATCCAGATCAGGGAGATGGAGCGCAACATCAAGGAACAAGAGAAGGCTGCTACAGAGGCATCCTTGCACTTTGAGACCTGTATGTGCTTATGTCAGAGCTGTCTACTTTCGTGAATTGCGTTTGTACGATTTTCAAGTTAGGCTTTGTTTAGGGACTGCGTTATCCTTTTTAGAGGTGGATGTTACACATTAAGATTTAAAAATGTTCCGAGGCCTTTTTGTGTCTCTAAAACATATCACCTCAGTATTTAAGCCTTCTGGGATCCGTTAGATGCTTACGCCTATTGGATCCAAAGATTCTCTAAATTGCACCTTGAGGCTTACTGAGAAGACTTTTCTTTTAAGGTCATTAAAATCAATCTTGGGTTGAACTCTACATATAAATTTTATTCAAATACAAGTGGAGGCTGCCACTGTAGCATGCAAAGAAGACAGGTTTGACTTGTACAAAATTTTATGCTGGTTTATTTGTTTTAGGGAAGTAGCTTAGCATCTTTCAGTGAGACTGTCTGATAACTTGTTCATATTTCTATGTAGAGTTATGTTTATGCCTTTATGAACTTATTTTCTTAGTATTTTTCTTTTAGTAATATGAGCCGCTTTGAGGCTCTGCCTTGCCTCCCCAAAGCAAACCGCCTCGTCTTTTTAGAACCTTGTAATCTTTCTTGACTCAATATTCTATTTCCATTTTTGAAGAGAGACGATTTAGAAAAAGGATTCCATTAACACAAATGACAATGGGGCCAAACTTCATCTATCTAGGATATTTCCACCTCCTTATATGAAGTCACTTTTTCATCATCCTGATGTTTTTGTGTGTCAATTGAACTAGTATTGTGCTAATATAAACATGTATCCATACATAGGATAATCCGAAGGCAATCAGAAGAGATGTTACATAATCTTTTACAAGGCTTTTCTCCTAGGTTTAAGTGAACCTGTATGTTGTATTTATATAATGTGCTTAACTTGACCAGGTATGGATTTTGTTTCGGTAACACAATTGAATCTTTTGAAATTTCAGCTAAGAATTAATTAACGAACCTGTACTAGTTGGGCATTTAGAATTAGCACTTAGTAGTTAACTTTAATCTAGGTGCTTAACTCATTCCAACATATATGGGTCATGTTATTTTATTGGCTCTACTCGTTTCGTTTGTTTTTCTCTGTCCGTCATTCTATTTAACCCATCTTAAAATTATGAGGTAGCATGCATATTTAGATGACTTATATCAATTTGTTTCGTAAAATTCTTGTCTGTTTTTCTGGTTCTGTACAAGTTTGACAATTCCGTGCTGATTCCTTGTACAGGTAAGCAGGCAACAGAGAGGAGTAGAGAGCAACTCTCTGCTGCTAAGAAACATGCTGAATCAATTGCCAGGATCACTCGCGAACTGTCACAAGAATTTCTTGAGGTTTGTGGCTTGATTTCTTAATATTGAGTTTGAATTGTATATACATGTATTTCTTTCTTCGCTAAAATACAGCCACCAAAGACAGAAAGTGTTTTTTTGAACAAGTACTTCCTGTTAAGAGAGATGTTGCAATTTGCAACTTAGTGTGTTTTACTGACTAGATTGCTTATCAAGGTTGTGGTCGTTTGTCTACCTTTAGCTAAGATGTTATTTTCGAACGTTTAACAGGGAACTCGAAATACATCTAATCTGCAATTACTGCCATTATGTCTTCGAGCTACACATGCCTGTTCATGCATATTTTCGTGTTTGATAGCTTTTATGTAATTGATCACTATCTTGTGGCGCTATCTTCTTTTGGGGGAAATTTTCTTATAGTTCTTCGTTTTGGATCACTGCCTAGTAATATTTTCAACGAACACATCCTTAATCATCATTAATGCAAGTTTTCAACGTAGATGCCCGGTAAGATCGAGGAATTGGAAGCTGCAATTCAAGATAATATTTCTCAAGCAAATTCCATTTTATTTCTGAACCACAACATTTTGGAAGAATATGAAAGCCGCCAGCAAAAGGTTATTCAACTCTTTTTACTTTCTTTCCATTCCTCTTTTATCATGCTTGATCTTGTAATTTTCTTTGAATTATAGATAGAAGCCATTGCTAAGAAGCTGGAAGCTGATGAGGAGGAGCTGAAGAGGTGTATGGCTGAAATAGACAGCTTGAAGGTAAGCAAAGACAGTTGAATCGTCTCCTTCTGTTGGATTCATTCTGATTATGTACTTTAGACACTTGAACTTATTCTTAAACTATCAACTAGTAACGGGGGTTATTTTCTAGTTATTTATTTTCTCGTCTTTCTTTTCTTATATAAATATCCAAATCCAAAATCTGCTTGGGTTTATGTTATTATGTAATGCACTTAAAGAGGTTTTGGTACACCAGAGACAATTTATGATTATAGTGCACTTGTGCAGGAAAAATGGCTTCCGACGCTAAGAAATCTTGTGGCTCAAATAAATAAGACATTTAGTCAAAACTTTCAAGAGATGGCTGTTGCAGGAGAAGTTTCATTGGGTATTCAGCTATTACCTTCAGCTGTTAAAGATATGACTAACAAACAGGCTGACTGATCTTGTTTTGATGATTTATTTTAGACGAGCGTGATATGGAGTTCGATAAATTTGGGATACTTATCAAAGTAAAATTCTGGTTGGTTTGAGAAAGATACTTCTCAGAGCATATTTGATAAGATTGTTCTCATTTAAAGTCTCTCTCTCTCTCTCTCTGTCTCTGATTATGTTTTAAATATAATCAGACAAGCAGGACAGCTTCAAGTCCTAAGTGCTCATCATCAATCAGGAGGGGTAATGTTGCAAACCATGTCCATATCACTGTTATCTTCCATGCTTTTGTTATCTCTTATCAACTGTAACAAATTTTGTTTTGTAGGAGCGCTCAGTTTCTACTATTCTTTATCTGGTTTCTCTTCAAGACCTTACAAATTGTCCTTTTCATGTGGTTGACGAGATCAATCAAGGTAAATGTACAGATTGACCTTGCAAAATTTTCCTTTTCGGAAGGGTAGTGTTTTGGTTCATTCGTAATGTTTTGTTTCTCGTCTCATCAGGGATGGACCCTATCAATGAGCGGAAGATGTTCCAACTTCCAGCTGCTAGTGAGAGCAGCCAGCCAACTCAATACACAACAGTAAGGACTTAACTGTCTTCTTGTATAAACATGATAAAGAAACCGAATTCCACCCCATTAATGACCTAGCAAGTTCAATTTGGACACTCGTCCCGGATTCACTCAATGGTGTCAATCTTTGTAGACAGTCACGTTTTCTTGGACACAGGTGTTTTTGCATCTCATGGTGATGCATATTTCATTCATGTTTAGGACTCTAAATTAGTTTTACCGAGATCCTTACTATGATATTTTCATATTAAGTTTGTAAATTCTGATCCAAATGCACTACTGGATTCTCTTGAAATAACCCCTCATCGCTTGGCCCCTCTGGATTTCGCTAAGTGTGTAAGTGTATAACATTGGACATCCCTTTATTGTAAACCACTTTTCAAGGAGGATCCATCGGATTAGACGGCTTTGTTTTTAACAATGTTATTATGACACAGGTGTTTCTTGCTAACACCGAAGTTGCTGCCGGATTTGGAATATAGCGAAGCGTGTAGCCTGTTAACCATTATGAATGGCCCTTGGATAGATGGTGTTTCGAAAGGTACCTTGTTATTATTGGTTAATATTTCATCTGTGAAGCAGTGCTTCTTTTTTCACTCCCCTAATTTATCGCTTTGGTTTTGTGGCATTTTTGTTTGTCTTCCAAATTGTTCAGTATGGAGCAGGGGTGATAGTTGGGGAACCTTAATGGGATTGGCTGGAGAGAGACAACACTGACTGACTAAGATGTCTCTGATTAGAGGACTTCATCTAAAGAGGAAACTGATAAAGGACTGTTCATATGATTGAGAAACTAGGTCTGTTATGTTTATAGACAAGGAAGCCCTTGTTTATTTTTCGCAATTCTTGATATACTGTTGAAGGAAAATTGAAAAAACTTCTTGATAGAATTGTAGGATGGACTACTGCTTGCAAAGTTAGTTGAGTATGATCGTGTATAAACTTAGTCGAGTACAACTCCAGTGTGCCAACATTTGTATTATGACATGCGTTTATGAGAATCTGGCTATTTAACTCCATGCTTGATTCCCATTCTATAAATGGGATTGCTTTCAAGAAATCAGCACTTCAAGCAGATATGTAGATTAAATTAATAATATGAGGTGTATTGAGATTAACGAGGTGATTTTCCCTCTGATTTTGAGCCAGGTTATAAGATACTTGAGCCAGGTTATAAGATACTGTCTACTTTGGAGATATGATTGAGGACCTTCAGCTTCTATAGCATAGGCTAGATCTCGGGAACGTTTGCCACCCATGGAAGTCTTCATATTTAAATAAGCTCAACATTTCCTGCAATCCGTGGGCTACCTATTCTAAGATGAAATACTTGATAGTATTAGCATAAACAATGTTTAGAATTTTTGAGGTAGTTAGCACTGGTAAGTTGACTTGGGACGTTCTAGGGATCTTATGAGGTTGTATTAAACTCGAGGTGTAAAGCTACTAGTACATTTCTTGAGATGTTTTAGAGATTCCCTATCCACCATTGTCTTCACTACTATTGAACCACTGGTTCCACCACCAAAAATTGATTCTTGTGAACATGTCAACAAAAAACTTGGGAACAACACTTGTTGACATGGGGAACCACCAAAAATTATTTTGTAAATTTGTAAAGATAAACTTGCGAATAACTCATGTAGACATATGAAAGAGAAGAATACGAGCAAGAAACTGATCATCATTGTATTTGTGGATTTTTAAGGTGGGAACCGCATATCTTTCCTGAAGCATAATCGTTACACTAGTGAGAGGGCTCAATGAGGAAGGACAAAGAATAACAATCTACGTACATTTCTTCTTATGGTCAGCATATGCTTACATAGTTATTTTTTTTAACTGCTTACATAATTTCATTTTATTAATTATCAAAACACAGACATTACGCATCAGCTCTAATTCAGTTAGACAAACTAAATGAAAACTATCCATTTCAACTGAACGTTAAATCAAAGAAAAGAAGCCTTCAAAATTTTCTTCAGTTATCACCATACCCAGTTTGTCTCTTTGTATTGCTGCTGATTTATCCTTAAACTCTGAGCTGCCAAGGACGCAAATATACTCGTCTAGGTTGTGCACAGTTCCATCTGCATCAGGGATTATGATACACAAATGAAAATCTAACAAACACATGTGATGTGTGGAATGTAAACTGGTAATAACACCAACTCCAAAAGTAAATAGTCTTGATATTTACCTTCAGCTACAATGGGCTCATGAGAAGGAGGTTGAGAAATCCAATTTTCAGTTGGATCCTTCATGTGTCTCCTATCAGTTGCAAAGCAACGAAGGAAAATTGGAGCATGCACGACCCTGAATAACCTGAGATATCATAGACACAATTTCGTCAATTAAGATCCTTATTGTTTGCAACTCACATGAAGGTCAAAATAGCTCCCCTTTTATTCTAGTTACACCAGGAAATGAATTTCTACAAGAATTCAACATAAAAAACTCTGTAAGTACCTTTGATACCCACTGTAAAGCTGAAATGAAGGTTGAATAGCTTCCGCAACATAGTGGGCTAAAGGGGTAGGGAAAGGAGGACTGGAATCCAGATCCCACACTTGATGAGTATTGTCTTTTCCATTTTTCTGTGATTTTCACAATGATTTTGGATTTCTCGTCATTAAAGGAGTATATCTAATAACCTAGCCAAATGCATTCAGTATTCTAAAGCTCCAATATTCTAAATAAATCAAATGAGAACTATAGTTTTGTTGATTGCTACATTATTATCTCGGTATTTTAACTGGAGTATACTAAATAACACTGGAATTCACCTGAATGCAAACGACATGATAATCCCAAATAGCCAGCCCATCGCCTCTTTTGCTAGCCTTTTGGTGCCACAATGGAACCTAGACAATTTTGATGCAGAACTGTCAAACTAAGATGTAATAATTTTTCTTTGAAGTTAACAGGGAAGCGAATAACAAGAAGAAGAACTGACATACAGAAACAAAACAATAAATGATGATTCAAACTACGCAAGGACATTTGTTTGTTGGGAGTAAGCAAATACACTTAGACTCATCGTTTGAATAATCAGAGACTGTTTCGTCCTAGCTGCCAAGCTGATTCAGGTTCTACATTTCATTTTCTTTGCTGCTTTAAAAGGTTGATGTCACTAATGTTTTTTGACTTTTCCCTAAAGTCTAAATTACCATCTCGCTCAAGCATCATGAATCATGATACAATATTAGGGTATCAGTTCAAGAAATTTGTGTACAACCTCTCAAGCAGTCTATTGACACCTAGTCTAACCGATTCACAACAATTATACTCAATCTAGATTCCATCAACAATATCACACGTCAACGTTTGTTCTTTTGCCATCTTCTTGTGGTTAAGTCTGCCTATTTTAACACCACCTGTTCTACACATGTTACCTCCAACAACAGGATAAAACCTTTGAAGTTGTTTCCCAATTCCGCTATTAATTAACTAATCTCATTGAAACACCTGAACAAAAATCATGGGCAGTTTGCATTTATGCAATTCTAATAGTTAATTCTATTATCCTCAAATGTTTAGAAACAGTCTCCTATTCTGTTTTGCCCAATGGAATTCTTACTGGTATGATTAAATCTGAAAGAGGCCTTAGATAGGGAGATCCTCTGTCTCCCTACCTTTATATTCTTTGTTCCGAAGCTCTGTCTGCTTACATTGATAATCTTACTAGACTTCAACTTGTCCAGGGTATCAAAATCTGCAGGAATGCCCCCTACCCATTTGTTGTTTGCCGATGATTGGTTACTCTTTTCTAAGGCTATTGTCTAGGATTTTATGACTATTAAAGGTTATCTGCATAAATATTGTTCTACTTCTGGTCAGGAAATTAACTTTGATAAGTTTGGTATTCTTTTTAGCAAAGAACAATCTCCTCAATTAATCCAACAGTTGTCCTCCAATCCTTAATATTACTTCTCTTGATCTTGGTGAGAAGCACTTGTGTACCCCTATTCATTTTCAGAAATCTAAAGTCCAAACTCATATGAGTATTCCGCAATCTGTGGATACTAGAATAACTTCTTGGTCCAAAGACTTCTATCCCAAGCTGCTAGAACTTCTCTTGTTAAGCATGTTGGTCAAACCATTCCTATCTATCAGATGGATGCTTTCCTTATTCCTAATGCCCTTTGCAGGAAAATGGACTCTTATTTTATTGGTGGGGGGAATCTTTGGACCCTAAAGATAGGAAACTTCACTTACTTGGTTGGGACACCCTTTACTCTCCTAAAAGTGAAGGTGGCCTAGGTTTTAGGAAGGCTGAGCTGAATAACCTTGCCATGATAGCTAAAAATACCTGGATACTTGTGGAAACTTCTGATTCTCTCTTAGGTACTATTCTTAAAGCTAGGTATATTCATAATACTGACATTTTGAACTCCAAGTGTCCTTCCAATTGTCCATGGACCTGGAGATGCCTCCACACTATTAAAGAGCTTATGAAGCCTTTCATATCTTGGATTGTGGGAGATGACAAGTTTATAGACCCCTGGTGTGATAATTGGATTCCCTTTTTAGGATCAGCTAAGCCAAATCCCTTGGTCACTTCTAGGGCTGCACAAAGGTCGGTTCGGCTCGGTTTTTGGTGGAACCCTGTACCTGTACCTCCGTATGGTCGGTTTTTAAATTTTGTACCTGTACCCTGTACCCTGTACCCTCGGTCCGGTTCCGGTTTTGTACCCTGTACCTTGGGTCCGGTTCCGGGTACGTACCCTGTACCCTGTTATTTTTTTATTTTTTTTGGTTACATGAACATGATGCTGAATTGCTGATTGAACTGGAGTTGTCACTTATCCTCTTGGTGTTAGTGGTTAATACAAGTTGTATATATTTTTATCATCTGTTTCAATGTTTCATAACTAATATTGTTAATGAAATTCACCATATACATGAACATCCATTTCCAAATAAAATGCAGTATGTCACATTGTCATTTGTCAACACTGAAAGAGTAAACAGGAAGTTGCTCATATGATCCATGATCCATCAATGAAAGGCATCAGCGATGGTCACAGAATTTTGGACGTACTGCAATAACCCCAGGCCTTGTGTCGTCAAAATGATACCTGCAGCACCAAGGATTAATATAGTCATTTTTTTTAATGAGATAGAAGTGGAAGTCTGCTTCCAGCAAAAGAAAACCTAGTCCAAAGTAATTTCTTATTAAATTTTCTTTGTCAGTTACGATCATAAACATGTAGTCAACATCAACATAAAGTAATAACCATGTTATAGCAGAAGTAATGTGTCTTAAATTATACTACACCCATGTTGCAAACAATGTACAAATCCATCAATGAAAGGAAAAGATGTTTACCGGGCATATGAAATAAATCTAAAGACTCCAGATGTTTACATGTGAATTCTTCACTGCTAGGATTGTGATAACAGCTTCAAAAACCAGATGACTGAACCATCTCTATTCATCAACTGTTACTAGCGTGGGTATTTGACTGTGATCTACGAAATCAATTTTATTCAATCTCAAACAACACAATACTTTCTCTGGCAGTTCCTCTTGTTCTGTGCCTGATTAGAACAAAGAATCATAATGTTAAATTCCAATTCCGACAAGAAAAATACGGTTCGGTTGCTTTCTTTTACTGTTATTTTCAAAAGGTGTGTGTACATGGAAAGGAGAATATTGTACCTGGATGGTTAAACCAAGATCAAGTATCCCATTTCTCAAACGTTCACGAAATGATTCAAGTCCTTTCCTTGATATATAGCTGAATCGATGTATGTCTAAGTCAATCTCAAAGTAATTAGTACCCTACAAGAAAGATAACAAAGACCAACTATGTCAGATAATGTAAGTTATACTTTAAACAAGTGATATAGACTAAATAACTGTAAGTTACCCTATAGAAATTATGTTGAGGCCGTGAAAGCACCGACTTATCGTTATAAGCGCTTAAGAGCTTCCTTTCTGCAGAACTCAAGTTAAGATCTTCAGGATTGACAACTCCAGCCATGATTTTCAGTCTTTCTCTAAAAGAAACCGAAGACTCCGACCTAAACCCTTTAACCTTTTCCGTCTCGTCGTCAATAAATTTCTGTAGCAGAATAAATGGTTTTTAGCCAAATTTTTGTAGAGGGGGATAAAAAACAGTAAAGGGACAGGGAAAAATCATTATCCCAGATTTCTGTCAAATGGAAACTATAGGCCAAGCAGTTTAGCAAACAAGAACTAAATGGATTGTAACAAAAAAATCATCTCGAAATAAAAGATTTAGATTAAGGATTTGGCTGTTCAAGAATAATAACAAATAATCACCTTGATACTATTCTGAACAGCGAGAGGTATGTCTTCATCGAAAGTCTCAGATACTCTAAAATATAGCACAAGACTCATCCCTTCCCCATCACTATCACCAAGGAACATTGCAGCAGGATAAGTAGGAAGCTGCAACGATATATACTAGATGAGAACTCACTAGCAATATGGTTAAATTGACTATTTATGATCTATAACACTATACTTGAAAGAAAAAACTCTTATGAAAAATGAAGTGCAAGTTACCTGAATGTTAACAATCAAGAGCGATGGCACCTTATCGTGTGCTTTAACAGAAGGAAGTTCAAGGTGCTGAGCAATATGATTAATCTTTTTTTTTGCACACAAATAAGTCAAGACCAATTGGGGTATAAGGACAATAGTTTGGAGCTGCAGATTTCCGTTTATCTCTGCAAGATAGAAAGTGAATTAGGAAGTGAACATTGAAAGAATTAGAAGCATTTGTTAATATGGCCGTACTACTCTAACAGCAGTACATGAAAGCTATGAGATGCACAACCTTTTGCATGTTTATGTTACATCAACTGGTAATACAAATAACATGCCTGAAATAGTTCTCCCCGCGAAGTTTGAAGGTTGAAGGTTCAAGAGGAGACCAGCATCCTGGAGTTTGGGTATAATTCAAAAAAAAAAAACAGTTCAAAAGGCCAAAATCTACCATTAAAAGACTTTGTAGTACCACCAAAACCCTACAAACACTGATATTACCATAAACTAACCTCAAAATTAAGCATAAATCACAACAATTTGTACAAAATCTCTACTTAAAAATCAGAGAAAAATTAGGGATTTGAAATACAGGCATACAACATATATATAGAGGAGTAAGGAGAAACGAACCTTGATTTTGTAGAGATCCAGAAGTCTTTTACGGACGAAATCAGAAGTTTTTTATCATCACCCTCACACCAGAAACTGCATCAGATCATATTCAGAAGTCTATTGAGTTTTGACGGACGAAAGAAATGGAACTGGAAGTCTGGAAGTAAGTCAAGTAACCTAATACACCAACGGCTGAGATTAAAACAACCATCAAAGATCAACGACTATTAAGAATCGGTTCTTTGGTCCGGTACAAGTCGGTTCTGAGGCTGTACCTGTACCTTGTACCTGCTTGTACCCGGTTCCCATTTTTTGTACATGTACCCTGTACCTTCGGTTCGGTTTTTTTAAGGTACGGTTTCGTCGATTCCGGCCCGGTTCTTCGGTTCCGGTCGGTTCCTGTGCAACCCTAGTCACTTCCTGTCCCAGTCTAAAAGTGTTTTATTTCATTGATCCTGATACTAGTTCCTGGAATGTTACTAGGTTGAACAATCATTTTAACAATGCTTTTGTAGAGAAGATTGTTACCATTCCCTTAAGCCAGCAATGCACTCCTGATAGGAGGACCTGAGAACTTTCAAAGAATGGTAGATTTAGCTCTAAATCTACCTACTTGGGTCTCAGAGGTCCTAGACCTTCCCCGAGAAATACTCTTTGGAAGTGCATTTGGAAACTTAGAGTCCCTCATAAAATTCAACTTTTTATCCGGAGAACTGCTAGAGATGCCTTACCAACTAGAACTGTTTTACAAACTAGAATTCCTATAAATACTATTCTCTGTCCTAGATGTCTTGCCTATGATGAAACTACTATACATGCTTTGGTTCTCTTCCCCTTTGCTATCTCTGTTTGGGGTGCTTCCCCCCTTAGTGCTTAATCATAACTTTCAAAATGTTTCTATGCTTGACTGGTTGTCTCATTAGCTTGTTAACTCTACCACTTCTTTTCTTATGATTCTATGAATATGTTTGCTGCTTTTATGTGGTCTATCTGGAGTAGTAGGAATAATCTTATTTTCAGTAATACTAGGGAAAATGCTACTTCTGTTGTTGACAGAGCTATGTTTATGCTTACCACTAGTAACCCAATCATCTACCCAACCCTGTCTTACAATGTCATTGGTGCTGTTTCATGGAGACCTCCCTCCTTGGGTGGATTAAATGAAATACTGATGGAGCCTTCGATTCTGTTTCTTTGGCTAATGGTGCAGGCTACATTATGAAAGACTCTGCAGGAAAGCCCTCCTTTGTGCTGATATTTCCTTTGAAGTTTACTCCCCGGAAAAAGCTGAAACAAGAGTCATCTGGGCTGTTTTAAAGAAAGCAGTGGATTTGAAGCTTACTCATATAATCGTTGAAAGTGATGCCAAAGCTCCGATGAACCAGTTTTTCTAAGGTATTTTTGAAGGCAATCAACATATGCTTTATTTAGGGATATTTCTCTTTTCAGTTCTAGCTTTGTAGTTTGTATTTTATCTTTTCAACCAAGAATCTGTAATAACGCTGCTCATACTTTAGCTACTTTGGCTAAAGATAACAATGACTCTTGTTTTTGGTCTAGATCTACGGTCTGGCTTCTGTCAACCATTTAGGCAGATTATTAGCCCTTTTTTAGGCCGTTGATTATAAAAAAAATAAAAAAATTCTAAGAGTTAATGATCTTACAGTTCTGAATTGAACGAAGCCCGGATATGAATTTACAGTAAAAAAAATTGATACACAAAAAACAAACACCAGTCACCAAATACAAATACCAATAAGGTAATGGGATTTAAGTATAGTATATAGGAGGGTATGACATACCTGTTTGTCCTGATTGGAAATAAAGACGACAAAAAGATCTTTTCCATCTTCATCTGCTAACCCTATCTTGATTAATTTTTTACATAGTTTGTATACATTTCTCCTCACTTGAATCTAAAAAAGGAAATCATAATTCAGTGATGAAACAACATAAAGACATAAAGAGAAAGAGAGATTGTTAGTTACCAGTAACAAGGGGTGTGATCAAATGAGTACAAATCTAGGGAAGAGTTATTTGGAGAGGAGGTTATGATCGAGGGAAACTCCATTTTTAAAGACATCAGATTTTCTCTGGTAAACACAAGGCTAGGTAGTTGGTACTAGAGGAGAAAATATGTTTTGTTGACCACCGTTAAACTAAGGACTATATGACCCTACCCTGTGATTGGTAGGTCATAAAACCGTTAACTTCTCCGTCTGAAAAGGATAGTTACCATCGAACACATGGGTGGATTTTTCAGAGGTACATATAACGTGGGCGTATTCATCCACCTATATATATTCCACGGATGAATTTACCTTTATGCAGAAAGGATATGGGTGTGTTCGTACTAATTGATGTCTTTGAGTTCCTTTCTTTACTATTTTAAGTTTATTCCATTATCTTTGTTTATCATATTATTCATTTTCTAGTGTCTGTCCTCGTTTGGTTTTTGGCTCTGTGCATATCATTATAATTCACTACTAATTCTCATGCACCTAGGCAATATCAAAGTTGTTATCTACAGTGAAGAACGAACATATTATTGATGGATGTTCTTTTGACAACTACATACATCTAAGCGGATGAAAGGGTAAAAACCTCGTCTCCTCCAAGAAGTATAAAGAGTGCTTTCTCAAAAAATGTTACAGAGCCTTGTGATTAAACTGTCTTTCGTATCAAAGATGAGCCCTTTTTCTGCCCTACGCATCTTCCCTATCGTACCATCTGGTTTCTTACAACCGATAAAAAAAAGGAACTACACAGGTAAATATTGGGGTTCAGATAGTAGTTGGATTTATGATAGGTTAATAATCTTGCATTCGTGCACAAAGGTGACTACTTATCGGTTCTCCTGATTTGTCGAGGGATTGATATTTCTCGTTATTTATTCTTCACCTATCCGAGATCTGTCATATCCATCAGTTATGGATGTTCTTTTGCCTGTTTTTAGATCTGTGTTTCTGACGTGGAAAATAGACAATCAACAGTAAATATAAATTATCCTATTTTTTTTTATTCGGTAGAATTATACTTGCTGTTTCAACTCTCCCTAATTCTGGAAATGGAAATCCTAATAATAAAAAAAAAGAACCCACATCATATCTGAAATTTCACTTCAACTTTGGCCGGTGCGACCGTGGATTTTCTTTTATTCTGGGTATCATTTTCATCATCCCTGGAGTGCCGCATAACTTGTTTCCATAACTTAACGTTTCCCTTTCACCTTTCCGTTTCTTGAATTCAATTCATAATCCAACTCTCCAATAAAATCAAACCAAACCAAATATAAAGTTATTTTTTTTTTTGGACAGAGAAAAAGAAAGCAATTATTCACTTTCTCACGTATCCATCCATCTCCTTTGCCAGCTCTACAGCTCTTTCTTCTCCTCCCCATTTCTTCTTTCTCATTTTCAATTCTCTATTTCTTTCTCTCTCTCTCTCTCAATAGTATATTACCCATAACTCAATCACTCACTCCCATCATATATTCAATTCTTACACAATTAATCTTTTCGACTCAAGATCTTAATAAGGTAAGATCTTTGTTTGATCCAACTTTATTTTCTCTTGTATCATCTTTCCGTTATCCTGCTTGATAGTTTGATTCATTTCATTTTCAAGCTGATCTCTGTTTTAATTGAACATGTCTCAATGCATATCTTGTTGATCTGAGCGTCTAATTGACCAATTCTGGGTAATTTCGGTTTGGCTTTTTCTAATTATCCTTTTTGTGAGTGTTTATTTGATCCATTCCATTTCATTGATCTCTTTTATAGATTTTGATGAGTAATTTGTAGGAATTAAAGTACGTTATATTGATCGATGAATTTGAATTGAGATGCTTTGAATTTTAATTTACTAAACCATAAAAAGTTATGCGTGGACAAAGAAGTTGATCTCTTGGTTACCATTTCCAGAAAGTGTTGGATTGCTATGGATTATAACATCGCATTGTATAAATCAACTACGTGGTGGATAGAAATGAAACTTGTTGTCAGTACCTGAATGTAAATTGGCGTTAGGATTGGTTCTGCAGTCTTTCAATTTCTTATGTGTCTAATTTAGAGACGGTGCATTTTTATGTATTTGGATTGGGTCATGGTAATTGGTAAAACAAGACTGGAAATAAGAAAAGTGGATGTGATGTTGAACTCCATCTTGGCATGTTGGTGCTAGAGTAATTAAAAATATATGCATACTGTAATTATTTGATCTTTATGTTGTTAGTTAGTTGTGCTGAAGCTTGAATGTCTACATTGGGTAGTAGTTCGTGTTAACTCACCTTATGGTTAGTACATGGATAGGGCTTGTTGTGCTTCACCACTTTGAGAATTTAATAAGCTAGTATTCTTTGTGTGCATTATCAATTTTCGATATTTGATATATTTAAGAATAGTGTTTGCCGTTAAATTGTTGATCCATGTAAACTGATTTCTTCATGTTCCTGAGTTTTTTTAGTTTCCTTATCTTCGTCTTCTCATTACTGTTTATTTATGGAAATTTTAGACATTGGTGGGAGTTGTAAAAGAGCTTCAGTATTTCTTTTAAGAAAGGTAATAAGAAGGTTGCTGCAGAATGGCCAGCAATACAAAGATTCTGGATCCTGCATTTCAGGGAGCGGGGCAGAAATTGTATCCTTTTTATAGAACATACTTGATGCCTCCTTGTTTTCTTCTGCATCCCTCATAATGAACTAATGAAGTGTTTGCTGCTGTAATTTTTTTGTTTCTTTCTGTTTTTATAATATTTGGTAATGAGGTGGTAATGCAGTAAGTTATTGCCTAGCATCTTACACTTAAAACTTCACTTGAAATTTGAGTAGATTCCTTCTCTGTTTTGATTTGAACTTGTTATGCTTTACAAGTTGCCTGGTTTTCATTCTTAACACTTCTCAGAGGGACTGAAATTTGGAGAATTGAGAACTTTGAGCCAGTTCCATTGCCAAAGTCTGAACATGGTAAATTCTACATGGGGGATTCGTACATTGTTTTGCAGGTACTTAAATAATGTAGTTTCCATTCAAGTTTCCCTAATACTTTGAAGGATTGGACTTTTTTGAGCCCATTTGATATTATTATTTTTTATCATTGGCTCCATAGTTATTTTTTCTTTTATTCCTGCAGACTTCTCCTGGCAAGGGCGGTGCTTATTTATTTGATATTCATTACTGGATAGGAAAGGATACGAGTCAGGTACGCTTTAATTACTATTTTATTGCAAACAGAGCGAATGACCCACTATTTACTCCCTCTTGATGTTATTGTTGTTAAATTTGGTATCAGGATGAATCTGGAACGGCAGCAATCAAGACAATCGAGCTTGATACAGTTCTTGGAGGTCGTGCTGTGCAGCACAGGGAACTCCAAGGCCACGAATCCGACAAATTTATTTCATACTTTAAACCATGCATTATTCCATTGGAGGGGGGTGTTACTACAGGATTCAAGAAATTTGAAGAAGAAAAGTTTGAAACTCGTCTTTATGTTTGCAAAGGGAAACGAGCCGTCAAGCTGAAGCAAGTTCCATTTGCTCGCTCTTCACTGAACCATGATGATGTATTTATCTTGGATACCGAAAATAAAATTTATCAATTTAATGGTGAAAACTCCAACATTCAAGAAAGAGCAAAAGCTCTTGAAGTAATTCAGTTTTTCAAGGAGAAGTATCATGAGGGAACCTGTGAAGTTGCAATTGTTGGTGAGCATTTTCCCTTTACAATTTTAACTGCTATGATGTGATGATCAAAGAGATGGAATTTCCTCATCGGGGTTACCAAGTAGGGTTCTTAGACTTCATTTTCATCTTGTTAGTCTAAGTTAAGGGAAGTGAATACTATCCCAATGTGATTATCATTCGCTGTTTGCTTACTTGAGTTAGCTTGCTTAAGATGGAGATGGAGAGGGACCGTAGATAGTTGAATAGACGATATAGATGCTTGCAAGATATCTCTTGTTGGATGGAGTTTATCAACGAAATTGCTCTAAGCATTATTTTTTCTTTCTCACTCAGACCCTTTGTATCAAAGACAACCAAAGAGCTAATTATTTAGTTTGGACATCATCTTACATATGTTGATGTTTGTACTAGATGACGGAAACCTACGAACAGAGTCAGACTCGGGAGAATTCTGGCTTCTATTTGGGGGGTTTGCACCAATTGGCAAAAAAATCGCAAGTGATGACGATGTTACTTTGGAGAGAACTCCTGGGAAGCTTTATAGGTACTGTTTCTCACTCAGTTACTCTGAGAGGCTTCTTTTTTATATAAATTGTTGTAGGATCAATTTGATTAAACTCTTATAGCACTTTTTTGGTACCTAGCAACACAAAATGCATTTTTGTAGTTACTTCATTAAGTAATTGGTGGTTCTTCTGATGACAGAATTGTTACCAGATTTATGCTTATGTTTATTGATCCTCACTTTATGTAGTGTATGCTGGCACATCAATTTTCCTTAAATAGTTGCACGTAATTGTATTAGTTCTTTTGGTGAAGAGATAATTCTCAGCAAAAGCTCAATGTCAGGTGTGCCCCTAAAGAACCGTATGTTGCTGTGAAAAATGTAATAAAATCTTCATGCTATAAGTATGTCTCTAATTATAAACAAATGGTATTTTAACTTTCGGCCTTCACCAAATTTTAGAGTTTTGAGCAAGACGTAGCCAGCTCAGTGTATATCTTCATATTACATTTCAACTAAACTGTTTATGTATTCACTGACTTGTATCACCGGTTTTCCGCAGCATTGCTGATGGTCAAGTGGCACTGATAGAAGGCTCATTATCTAAGGGCATGTTGGAGAACTACAAATGTTATTTACTGGATTGTGGCGCTGAGGTTTTTGTTTGGGTTGGTCGGGTTACTCAAATGGAGGACAGAAAAGCCGCTAGTCAAGCTGCTGAGGTAGGCAGTTGCATCACATTTCCCTTTGAAGATCATGTTGTCAGGGAACTCATTTCTGTAAATCTTCTATCAGGAATTTATTTCTAGCGAAAACAGACCACGGTCAACTCGCATAACTCGAGTCATTCAAGGGTATGAGACGCATGCATTCAAGTCCAATTTTGAATCCTGGCCTGCAGGTGCAGTAGCTTCAACTGCTGAGGATGGAAGAGGAAAAGTAGCAGGTATTAATCTCATCTCTCAACTGTTGATGAAGTTCGAATTCTTATCGGGCAGTATTTTTAATAAAGGAGCCATTTTGGATCTGTCTAGCTTTGCTCAAGCAACAAGCACTTGGTGCTAAAGGAACTGCAAAAGCTGCTCCTGCAAATGAAGAAGTCCCGCCTTTGCTTGAAAATGGCGGGAAACTTGAGGTACTTCTGGCACTTCTTTTTCCACAGTTTTTAATTTTGGTGGATTTTGGTGTGATAACATGTGATCTTTAGAAGCCTCTGAAACTTACTGTAATTGACTACCCTTCCCTTTCAGGTATGGCGTATCAATGGAAGTGCCAAGACTCCAGTTCCTAAGGAGGAGATTGGTAAATTTTACAGTGGAGATTGCTACATTGTCCTATATACGTACCATGCAGGCGACAAGAAAGAGGACTACTTTTTGTCATGTTGGATAGGGAAGGATAGTGTTCAGGTTTGTAATTAAATTTTGGGTCATGGTTTAAACTTTTAGATTATTAAGCTCTTGCTGTGAAAGACACACACACACACACACACACACACACACACACATACATATATATATATGATCATCTGAATGATTAAGTTGTTTGTTTGTCGGCAAGTTGTATCCGTAATTTTGAAACAGTGAGACTAAAAACTAAAAAAAATATGTAACAACTGTTTATATCGCCTTATTTTCAGGTGGAACAAATGATGGCTTCTCGATTAGCTAATACGATGTCTAATTCATTTAAAGGCAGACCTGTTCAGGTATTAGGGTGTTCCATCTTCCAATTAGTTGGGCTGTAATTTATATAACACCGGAATTTACAAGGATTTCCTGCAGGGTCGTGTCTTTCAAGGAAATGAGCCACCACAGTTCGTTGCGATATTTCAGCCTATGGTTGTTCTCAAGGTAATGATAGTAATGTATAAGGGAAACTCTACTGTTGACAGTCTTAAACGAGAATCATCAGTTGGCATTCTTACTCAAGGATAGCCTATTCCGCTTCTGTTTTAGGGTGGGATAAGCTCTGGTTATAGAAAGTCTATAGAAGACAAAGGTGTAAATGATGACAGTTATTCCACTGATGGTATTACACTCATCCGGATTTCTGGGACATCTCTGCATAATAATAAAGCAGTGCAAGTTGATACGGTAAGTTGTTATATTAGCTTTGCTACCATTTTATGCATGTGTATCTATCCTTTGGGTTATGAATGGAAGTAGTAATAAACTTATCAGGATGTTAATTAAGGTACTTGCGATCCCTTACTTCTCTATCAATTGACATTAAAGTCACTTCAGTGTTATCCTGTTATTGCTACTCTACTTAGCTAGTAAACAATTTTAGTGAGATAACCCTGGAAACTGTTCCTTGAACCTGTAATAAATCGGCTGCCTTTTGTAGTGTGTAGTTTACTAGTTTCAGTGGTAGATAGACGGTCATTAAGCTGGTAATTATGTCTTATTCGATTTTGATGTCGGTCGTCTACTTATGTTTTTAATGTGGGTCTAAGTAGCCAAGTTGTGATTTAGAAGGTGCGTGGTGCATGAGTGCATGTTAACCTTTCTTCATCCATTACTTACGTTGCATCCGTTGTATCTCATTGAGTGAACAACCCTAAAAAACCAAAAGTATAAAGTTTTTAAAACAATCTCCGTGCAAAGTTTTCCATGTAATGGCGTATCTTACAATAAAGTTTTGGTTGATGTACTTTCCTGGAAATTTCTTCTATTAGAATATATACCTTCTTACCATATAACATTTTTTTCCCTTCCTGGTGACACTAACATATTTGGGTACATATTTTTTAGGTGGCATCATCCTTGAACTCCAATGACTGTTTCCTTTTGCAAACTGGATCTTCCCTTTTCACATGGCATGGAAACCAGAGTACTGCCGAGCAGCAACAATTAGCTGCAAAAATTGCAGAGTTCTTAAAAGTATGCTTTAAGGATTAATATATGTTTGGGTCTGACCTTTTTATACTGCAGTGTGATCTTTAACTAAATTTTATTGTTGTAAAAATTCAGCCAGATGTTGCTATGAAATTTACGAAGGAGGGAACCGAGAGTTCAGCATTCTGGCATGCACTGGGAGGGAAGCAAAGTTACACAAGCAAGCAGGAGTCACAAGAGATTGTTAGAGATCCTCATTTATATACTTATTCATTCAATAAAGGTCGTTACTCATTTGCAGGCATTTGTATATATTCTCCTTCAGTATAATCCCTTCTATGTTCATGTCCACAAACTACTGGTAGAAGCTGACGATTTTTCTTTTTTTACTTCTTTTCAATGTTTGTTTCTTTCGCGGTGTTGCTCAGCAGGAAAGTTCGAGGTGCGCTCGTATTAACCTTTACACTTTTTGGATTATGAGCTAAAATAAACTTTTGTGCCTACGTTTTTCTATAAGGGATGCACTGTTTAATTTTTGCATCATGGTTAATAAATATAAATAAGAAGTTCACTAAAGAATAACAAAAGAAAAATGTGTTTAGTAAAGGAATGTTTATATTAGGTGTTTGCTTACCTCATCCTCTTGTTTCCTAATTGAGCAGGTAACGGAAATACACAACTTCTCTCAGGATGACCTGTTGACTGAGGATATGTTGATACTCAACACATTTGCGGAGGTATTTGTATGGGTTGGTCAGTCTGTTGACTCCAAAGAAAAGCAAAAGGCATTTGAGATTGGGCAGGTATTATTGCTTAAAATAATAGCTTATAAATCTAGTTATTGTGTATATTTGTCTCATGCATTACCGAAAATCTTCAGACATACATTGAGCTGGCATCAACTTTGGACGGGTTATCTCCTGATGTAGCATTATACAAAGTCACAGAAGGGAATGAACCATGCTTTTTCACAACATACTTCTCGTGGGATTTCGCAAAAGCCACTGTATGTTTTCATCCGTTGCAAATTCTCCAGTGTTTTACTTTTACCCTATTGCATCGAGAAATCATCAGAATTTGTTAATTGGCGTACGTTAGCCTAATCTCGTACCAACTTTATCTTTATTTTTTTCTTCCGTTCTCATTAATCCTCTTGTGAAATTAAAGGTTCAAGGGAACTCATTCCAAAAGAAGCTAGCTTCACTCTTTGGGGGAGGACATGCTATGGAGGTAAATGATTTATTTATTAATCATTCAAGTCACCATGCACAAACTGCAGCTAAGTAATTAGGCTGAAGAATCCCAAATTGCTCTTTCAAATAAATTTTTGGTTGGTTTTAGTTGGGTACAGTTTAATCCTTACCGAGTCATTGCAAAACCAGGATAAATCTAATGGTTCAAACAGTGGAGGACCAACTCAAAGGGCTTCAGCTTTAGCTGCCTTATCTTCTGCATTCAATCCATCCTCTGGTGGCACAAAAACTGCAGTTTCACGGCCTTCCTCAACCCGAGGATCATCACAAAGGGCAGCTGCTGTGGCAGCTCTTTCTGGTGTTCTAACTGCGGAACAGAAGAAGCCATCACCTGATGTCTCTCCATCTCGAGCAAGAGGAAGTCCAGCCAGGAAGGCCCGTGATCCTGGTAAGCAACTTGATATAGTATCTGTTTCCTTTTACGGATAAACGGAACAGAAAAAGATCCATGAAGTGGGCCTAACCGCCTAAGTATCAGAGAATGAGGTGCTTACCCAACTATAAGGAGAAATATTACTCGATCTTTGTTCACCTCCTCTTTTGGACCTCATTTCTGCAAAGACTGGTTATAATTAGATAGTCACACGGCCATGCCATTCTTATACTGGATCTCATGCTTTATTTTGTATGCTAAATTCACATTGGAGTTGCAGATAGTCTAAAATATTTTATATATTGCAGAGGAAAAGAGCGAGAGTACTGTTTCAGAGGTCGAAGCTCCTCCAGAAGTTTTAGAAGTTTCAGATGTGAAGGAAACAGTAGAGGAAGTAAAGGAAACAGTGGAAGATGAAGTAGAGTCAGTATCAATATCCGAAAACAATGGAGAAGACACAGAAGAAAAGCAAGAGGAACCACAGGCAGATGAGATTGCTACTGGAAGTACTACTTTCAGTTATGATCAATTAAGGTCCAAGTCAACTGACCCTGCTCAGAGAATTGACTTTAAACAAAGAGAGGTATGGAAAATAACAACTGTACCTAAGTGCTTCTGCGCATTAAAGTCTTCCTTTCATAATCCCATTTACTCTTGCTAGTCCATATCTTCGAAGGACAAATACTAGTTCATATATCTAATTCATTTTTGGTATGAACATTTTCGTTTTCTTAAAATACTCAGGCCTATTTATCTGACGAAGACTTCCAGACAATACTTGGGATGACGAAAGAAGCTTTTTATAAGCAGCCAAAATGGAAGCAAGACATGCAGAAGAAAAAGGTGGAACTCTTTTAAGCGTGAATTGCTAAACTAAAGAACAAAAAGTTGATTTAATCTTTCTCAACTCGTATTTTACCGATTATTTGCTTCATCATCTTGTTGTCTATTTCCCATTTGGAAAAAAAGAAGGGTGTGATTTTGAAGAACAGAAATGTTTGTGTGGCACCGAATTTGCTATATGTAGGATGTTGTGTGATTTCCCAGTTGAGGAAGGTAGCTGCTTCTTGTAAGTCACCAGTGTTAACAACCACAAGATGCACTACTGCTTGGATATTTTTATTTTTCGGGTTGTTCCCAGCCGTTTGAGGTCTGGGATTATTTTTAGGGCATCTATGATGGCAGTTGTGACCGTAGGTGATATTCTTTTATTTGTAAAAGTTTGGGGGTTGTTAACCATTAAAATGGTTCCCCGTTCTGGTTTGAGATCTTATTAGTGGGACTTTAGAAAGACAGAGACATAGATGGTTTGTGGAGTTGTTTTGTATGTATTGTCATTTGATGTTGATTACAATTGATTCTTCTTCAGTTTGTGATTTTACTAAATAAGAGACTGTACAAATCCTGTACCTCTAGTGCGGTTAGAGTTCAAACTTATCCTTGTATCATTGATCTCTGTTTCTCAAGATTTTTCAGATGTTGAACGCTACTTTTTCTTGCACTCAAACTGAACCAGTTTCAGGGTGTGCCTGGTCATGATCCAAATCAACTTGCAAAATGCGCAGATTGATATTTCTAGATCTCCATGAACCTCTACCATGGGAGGGATGGAGAGTTGAGATGTACAACGTTTGTGTACTTTTGTTATCGTATTTTCTTGAACATCATTATGGAAGTCAATACCTTGTTAACAATGCTAAACTATAGCTTGAAGCAAAATGAGGTGTAGTTAAAGAGTAAAAACAGCTAAGGTGACTACCATTTTAATATTATAGGTCGCCATGAATACGAAGTCACTGTTAAAGATAAAAAAATTGCTGAATGGCAACCAACAAAGAGCACACTTGTCCGACACCCCTTCTGGTTCCAAACATAAGAATTCTGTTTTGGGACATACATAAAGCTTTTGAGGCATATAAAATGATTAGTCTACCTTGTTTATGTTATAAGGGATGTACTAATTGTGATAGATGTCCCTAGCTGTGAGAATAAATTACCATGTTACCCTTATATAATTAAAATTATAAAAACGTCCTTCAATAAACATAAACTAAAACAAATTAAACTCAAAATCAGTCAACCCTTCTTCTTCCTATTTCTTTTCAGCCGAACTCTTTCTTCTTTTTCGTTAATTTTTTTTTTCGTTGCCGATTAATCGTTCAATCATAAAACTTTGATCGTCGATTAAAATCACAACTATAAGATGCAACCATCAAGTAGAACGAAGTGTTGCACTAGAGATTTACTTCCGGATTCGAAAATTGGAACCCAATTCAATCAAGCAAGTACCCAATTGAGTAACATTTGAGAGCGAAATAAAAACCCCGATTGCTCGAAAATGTACATTAGAAGGTATTTGCTACAAACCCATCTTGTTTTTCATTGTTTTGATCGATTGATTAGGATTTAATAGATGTTTTTAGGTTTTTCAGATCTAAGCTCGGCAAAAAATGTTACGAAACCCCTAAGATTTAATAGCCAAACTTACCCTAGTTCTTAGTTTTCATGAATCTGAAGAACAGTTCGGCTTCTACTGATCTTAATTGAATACCATAAGTTAGGTTGTTTCGATTTTTTTTATTTCAGCCGAATATTTGACTTGAGTTGCATATAATTGGTACTCCTTGGTTCGGCTAATAATTGGGATGAACCATTAGTAGCCGAAGATTAGTTTTTTTTTTGGGTTTGGAAGAGAAAAGTTCGTCTAATAATTGGGATGAACCATTAGTAGCCGAGCATGCTTAAATTTTTCGGGTTTGGAAGAGAAACGTTCGGGATAGCCGAACATTACTCTGTTGCTGCTTATTTTTTTTGGTTTGGAAGAGTAAAGTTCGGCTATTAATTGGGATGTCCCATTAGTAGCCGAACATTGCTCTGTTGCTTAAAATTATTAGGTTTTGGAGAACTCTTTTATGTTTGATGTACTAATTATATTTCTTACTTGTGTTAGGAAACAATTCAAAGATGAAGGTAAAACTGTAACTACAAAGAATAAGAAAAGGTTTATGGAAGTAACTCTTAATGCTGAAACTCTCCAATGTCGAGCAGGCCGCAAGAATTTAGGGGCAGGTAATAGGGGCACTACGGCCTCCGACACAGTGAACACAGAGACATAGATACAAAGATAAAGATAAGTACAAGCGAGTGAAGGTAACGATGGAAATACTTCCGCTATCATTATGTTTAAAAGGAAAGGATTAGTACGAGGAAATATAAATGGAGATGAAGATGAAGATGATAATGATAATGACCAAAGACGATCACAACGCCATGGAAAAGGAGTCGTTCAAGGAGATGGCAATGAATCATCGGAGGATGAAGATGAAGATGATGAAGAATAAGTACAACCACAACCACAAAAATTAGTAAAGGAGTGGAAACTTGCTGAACCACGTAAGACAAAGTTTTATCTTCCGGCTGAGGATAACATATTACCTCCCCAACCAGAAAAACCTAGTTTATGGTCTTCCGGTAGATGGAGGAAAAATGTTGATCGGTTACAAGGAGTCGTGGATAAAGAGGATTTTTGAGACTCCAGATCATAGGGATGTGACTCGATAATTGAGACACCAAAAAACTTCATCTTGGGATTTGTCGGGAGAGGTCCCCGAGGTTCAGTTGATAGTCCAACAATCTGGTTTATGAGAAGCAATTATGTACGAACAGAAAGAATGTGATTCAGTGACTGCCTCTTCCTTTTGTGAGAGATTTTGCCCCCAGACGTACATATTTCATCTCCCATTCGGCGAGATGACAATCACACTTGATGACACTCAAAATATTTTAGGTCTTAAGGCACGTGGGAAAAGTGTAGATGTTGAATATTATGATTTGAGTTGGGATGAGGTTTATGAGTTGGCCAAAGATATTCTTGGTTTGGATTTCAGAACTGCCGAGTTGGAGTTTTGTTGTGCCGCTAAAGAGGTGGAAAGCGTGCATAGTGATGGACCAGGGAATTTCATACCAAAGATGTTGAAATCGTTCAAGATGACGCGTATAAAAGCGATGTTCAAGAAAACAAATGAGAAAGTAGCTGATGGACGAGAACAAAATAAACCATACTGTTGCTGCTTATTTATTGTATACTCTCGGACGAATCATTTTTCCAGACTATACTGGCAACAAGGTGACTGTTCAACATCTACAATTCTTAAAAGATCTCTCAACTTTTGGAACTACGCATGGGGAACCGCGTATGTTGTATTCCTTCTCAATCAGCTTCCGCAATCCTCTAGGAAAGACCCTAGACACATTGGAGGAAATTTCAGTCTTTTACAGGTAATTCTCGACAAACCTAATGCTTTGATTTATTTCATTTGAACCTAGCTCTATATATGTTTTTAAACTATTAGCGCACCAACAGAGGAGTGTTCAGCTAGTAATTGAATCTAGGTTATCATCCGAACAATTCAACTTCTTTTATTGCCTGGAAAATGTCAAGTTCGGCCACTAATTAATAATTCAATTATAGTCGAACCTGACATGAATTCATTATTTGTTTCCAATTGTCAGGTTCGGCCAATAATTATTTTATTATTAGTGGCCGAACTTTTGGTTGTACTCTTCATTCTAGTTTGTGATTTCCGATGTTGTTTATATAGGTGTGGGTATATGATCACTTCCCGGAGTTGGGTCATAGCAAACCTATTGCCAACTGGGTGTATACAACTCCTACTTTGGCCAAATATGAGTTAGTGGAGCATAATAAGAGGTATAAGCTGTGCAGTACGTACCGGCCGGTACGGCCGAAATTTCGGCCGGTTTGGCCGGTACCGGCCGGAGAACGACACGAAACTGTAAATACCGCCGAAACGATATCTCACCGGTAAAACCGGCCGGTACGCCTATAAACCGGTATTACCCGGTATGTGTTCTCAGCCGTCAGATGAAAAAAAGAAACTGATCCTACGGTATGGGTGGGTTCATCTCTGCCAAAACAGGGTTTCTAGTGCATCTTCTTGTCACCTCTGCAACTGGGTTCATCTTCTTCTTCTCCATCTCTTAAGCACTGCAGCGCCTCCATCACCATCTTTTTCTCCATCTCTTAAGGTATGTTTAAAATCAAGTAACTATAGTTCAACTGTGCAAGTAATCTTGTTTGATTTTTATTGTGAAACTGATTATCTGATTCATTGTAGCTTTCTTTCGTATGATTTGATTAGGGTAATTTCAAATTAGGTTTCTAGTTCATTGTTAGAGATTGAATACCCATTTTTTCATATTGAAATTAGATGTTGAAGTGGTTTGGGAAACTCAAGTTAGGGTTACTGATTTCAAATTGGGTACTTTTTATGAATTAAGGCTTTTAATTTTGATTTCAATCAAAATGATGTTACTGATTTTGTTAAGACATTATCTATTTACTTTTCCCCTGTATTTGTTTCTGCATAGGCATAGTTAGGCTTCTCAGCTGAAAATTCTACTTAGCTCTATTTGTTAGCCCTGTAGCTGTTCTTGTTGCCATCCATGCATCATGCCCTGTCTTGTTCTTCATTAGAGTACTTCATTGCACATGAACACTAGTGAATTATTGTCCTAAACTGACCCACAAAATGGTCTCGTTCAATTAACTTGAATCCCCACTTCCTAAAACCATTTCATTTGACCTGTTTTTCACCTTGGAGAATAACTCCCAAAAACTATGAAGATTTATGCCTTTCTTGCTGTCCAAAGGTCTGCCAACAGAAAGGGTTGAACATCCGATAGCGTTCTTGCTGAGGCTCAAGTTTGATGTTGGTTAGTGTTACTCCTTCACATGGTTAGCTGTCGCTACAAGCAAAATGTACTGGCTTAATTATGTATGTCCCTCTTATTTTTTTCATAATTTATTCCTGATAGAGCTACAACAGAAGTTTGGTTCTTGCATATTCTCTTGTCACGATAGTACTGGTCAATTACAATAGGAAATTCAACTTCAGAAACTTGTATATTTGAGAACAAAACGCCTTGAACAGATCCTGATCCCCCCTGCACAAGGAAACAAGTCATCGTTTCAACATTGTTGTATATTGCAGATACACGAACTTTTTGGTGCGAAAAGCACGTAGCCCAAAATCACCAATCCAAGTCAAAGAGGATCTTGGGGCTTTTCATTTTGCTCCTATCAAACTGATTGTTTTCACCAGCTCAACCTTAGCATAAATGATCTGCAGACCAGTAGGATTTCATATAGTCATAGTTACACGTTGGTTTTCTTACCTGCCATGTCTTGATCCTGACACCATTAGTCGTGTTGTGCATCACAGCGTCACGCACAGTGATGTTCGAGACACAGGCTTTGGTATTATCCTTTCCTAATCCTCCAATGCTGATTCCATGTCCTGGCCCACAGTTCACATTATGAATGTATATATTTGAGCATCCAGTTTATACAGATACACAATCATCACCTGCAGAATAAAGTTAGGACAAGTTGTCAGCAGCAGAGGAGAAAATTGTTGCTAACTCTCACCTAGAAATTTCTTGGTTGAGTTGTTTCTCAAGTACATGCTGTAACTTTTATGGAGCGCAGAAGTCGTCGTTGTGGTAGAAGGTAGTAGATAAGAAAAGTTATTAGAGTGGACAGCAGGATGGTTTGATGAGTTTGTGTCTGTGTGAACCAGTTTCTGATGGATGAAAAAACAAAACAAAAGTGCAACTGTTTGCAGTTTGTCATTAATAAGGACAAAATACAGGAAATCTGCTAATAGGTTTTCTTAATTGCCAATGGTTTCTGTCTCTTGAATTGAAATCTGAACCCAATAACTTGTATTATGTCTGGCCCAAATAGTAATCAACATAACAACACCAAATAAATTTTCTTTCTTTAATCTCAAGTTCTCAACATAAAATGTTTCTTCGGAAAAAGAAGTTTGAGTTTTGTGCTTATAGCTTAGTTATAATTTAGTAACTCTTTTCCCATCTTTCATTTATTATATTAACTTGTTTTGTTTCAATTTTGTTACTTTAGGTTGTGAATCAGGTGATTATGGATTCTTCTAATGCATCCAATTCATGCACTACACCCTCTACATGTGGCTCATTCTTCCTCCCCATGTGAGCGAAACTGGAGCACATTTCAGAATGTAAGTATTCTTATCTTTGATTTCATCTGTTTTAGTCCCCTTTGCCTGTCATTCTGAAATGCACATATTTATTCTATCATTTGCTTACTATCTATTCTGTCATATGTTTTCGTATTTCAGTTGCATTCAAAGAAACGTAATTGTTTAACACAACAGAAATTGAATGATAGTGTCTTTATCCAATATAACAAGAAATTGCAGCGTCGATACAAAGAAATCCAACAATATAACGATGATGGGAAAGCTCGTGATCCTATTTTCTAGATGAACAGGATGAAAATGATGAATGGTTGGATCCACAAAATTTGGATGACTTAAATGTGGAAGGTGATAATGTAACTTTGGATGATTTGCAGGAGAATATTGGTGAAGTAAGTGGGTCAGTTCGTAGTTCTCGAAGTAAGTCTATTTATCCAACTGACACTGACATTGATGCATATGATACTGATCAATTGATGTTGGACACGGAAAGAGGACTACTTGGTGATGATTGTGATGATATCTATGATGAATCTAATGATTTTGATTAAAATTGTAATATGGTTGTTTTTATTAGTACTTTAGACGGTGAAATTTGAAGTTGTTGTTTATCTTGTGTTTGTTGATTATACTTTGAAGTTTGAACTATGTATGATACTTATAACGTTTTGGAATTCATTTATAGTTATAAAATGTGAGCTAGTATTTTTTTTTATAAAATTTTAGGTATAAAATATAAACCGATATTTCGCCGGTATATAAACCGAAATTTCCCCGGTATACCGGCGTACCAGTATATCGCTCTCGACCGGTACAAACCGAAATCCGGTATGGTACAGCTTTGGATATAAGGCTCATTTGTTGATCAGTTTAAGAGAAAAGTTAGACGCTTTAGATGTGAAAGAGGTTGAATTTCAACCATATATCACGGAAGACGAAGTAGATGAAGTTTTTTAAGATGAAGATATGCCTTTGGGGATGTACTACGGACCATTGTTTTATCCAGACGTTTGTAATTTTTGATCCCCGTCGAGTACTTCGTCAATTTGGATATCCAATCAATACCATTGGATGATAACGAGAGGTTCAAGTTGTTGCCAAAGGGTAGTAAAGGAACAAAGTGCACCACTAGAGAATGGAAGCCCAAATATGACCCCGAGCCTACGTTTCATTATTGGAATGAGTTGGAAGCCAACATGTTGAGTTGGGTAGGGTTGGAAAATATGCGTGTGAGGAAGGATACAATGATTGGTTTAATCAAATTTCGCATCCCTTTGTTATTAACAAAAAAAGTCAAGATGGTGTCGTAACTCAAATTGCAAGGGGAAAAACAAAGGAAGCTGGGGCGCAGAAGAAGTCTGCTAACATAATCCAAAATGTATCCGAGGCAATGACAATCATGGTAAGTGATGTGTTTATTTATTCTTTTAAAAGTGTTATGTAATATGAGAGCGTATTTTTTTCTTAATTTTTGGTTTTAACCGTAATTAGGTGTCGGCGTCTAAGAGTTTGTTGAAGAAAATGAAAACCAAAGTTAGTTGCAAATAACCTATATCAGTGGTGGAGCAGCGAAGTTTCTGCGACGAATTGGATTTTATCATTAGAACACCTGAAGGCGTGAGCTCTAAGCAAAGGGTGACAAAGAGAACCCGAAAAGAACCCGAAGGTCCAAGTGGAGGTGGTAAAAGAGTTCGTGGAAGGGGTCGTGAATGAATATGGTTGTTAACATACTTTGATTAAGTTGATCTTAGTTTATTATAGGTCTTTAGTAGACTTTGCTTTGTATTTTCTAGATGACGTTCAGATATAATGTTACTGCTTATGTGGTGGTTTTAATGTTAGATTATGATGGTATTTAATAGAACTCCATAAGTTTTCTAAGATTTTCTTTTTTTATGAATGGAAGAGTCAGGTTCGGCTACAAAATTTTAAACCAAATAGTAGCCGAACTATACAACTCGTATTCTATTTCAATGTATATTAGGTTCGTTTACAAAATATGAATCAATTAGTATTCGAACTTGAATCTGTAGGCCAAGAAAAGTATGTTATAGAGGTTCAGCTGATTCGATAAATAAAATTATTAGCCGAACCTGTTATTTTACTTCATATTTTTCAATGAACGACTATTTTTTTCAAAAATAAAATAAAAATATGGCCGTTACTAACCTCTATTCTATAGACACCAACTCCACAGACACATTTTTCATTCATATTTCTTGGAAAATGGCTACTAACTTTACTATAGAGGAAGATATATCATTATGCACAAACTATGTAGCATATTGTCCAAAAAGGGGTGAAGAACGTCACATGAATGGTATAATGAGTCAGAGTTATTGGGGTAACATTCATGAAACCTTCATCTCTGACATCAAAAACCCTCACAACCGAGATCGTGTCGCGTTGTTTTGTCGATTGTGTGAAATAATAAGACAAGTTGAAGATTTTATTGCTTTAGTTTGGATTATAAGCCGACATCAACTTAAGTACGAAACAAATGCTGATATTGAAGAGCGATCTCGAGCGGAATGACGAAGATGGAAGGGATACAATTTTGAATACGATGCTCAATACCGCATCCTTAAGGAGTTCCTCGAATTACGTATGAGATTCTAATAACCCATGTGTGAGATTTTTTTTTATTATGTAACAACCTTTAATGTTCATTTTGTTTTGTAATGGGTCATTTTTGTGAATGAAATCCAATGGTACTACCAAAAACATCATTAGATTCAACTGCTTTTGTATGGTTTGACTACAAATTTAAGTATATTAACCAAATAGTAGCCGAACCTGACAACTTCGCTAAGTTGTTTCAGTGTATGCCAGGTTCGGCTAGTAACATAAAACATTTAGTAGCCGAACCTGACAAATTCACTATGTTGTTTCAATGTATGCGAAGTTCGACTAGTAACATAAAGCATTTAGTAGCCGAACCTAACAAATTCACTAAGTTGTTTCAGTGGATGCCAGGTTCGGCTAGTAACATAAAGTATTTAGTAGCTAAACCTGACATTTCTTTGAACAAATCAACAAAGTTGTATGGATCGGCTAGTAATGCGGCATTCTTTTGCAGCCGAACTTGACTATGTAGACCTTGAAAAGGTTTTTTAAATTGTGAACTTACCCACAAACAAATAACAAAAAGACTTAATATTTCATTCATAGTGGGTGTTTGAGTGTACATTTAATGTTATTCATAATTTATTCTCATCCTCACCAACCGAACAAAAAACAACAACCAATCTTTTACGGTGTTCCCAAAGAAACTTCCATGGTATGTTTTAGGATAAACTTACCACATCTTCATTTACCTCTTCCACATCATCTTCAACCTCATCATCCGACGATAAAATTACTTGTTGGCTTGGGAGCGAGATATGCAGAACATTCCAAAGTTCCATTTTCGTCGCGTACTTTGCACACCAATCCATCGAGTAATTTTATTCGAATCTAGGCCAAAACGCTGAAGTACACAATGGAGGTAAAGGGCAACCGGGACTAAGTTTGAGGCCGATGAAATGACAATTTCGAACAAATGCAATAACAAGTTTTCTATCTTTTATATCCTCACGACAAGGTTTTGTTGGGGGCGCGTAAGAAAAACTCGAACCAACCCTACCAAAACAATGAACCATGCAATTGAAAGTCTCCGCTATTAAAAACCCACAAATTGACATTTGCATCCAATGTTCTCTTGTGATGACGGAATTCCCATGTAAATATCGTTCGAATCTAATATAATCCTCTAGCACCCCATTGTCTCCTCTTGGACCCGATCTCATCATTGTCTTTATAAGTTTTTATTTTGGCGCAATGTTTGTAACAATCGATACCTTATATACATGACTTCATTCCCATTAAACTCCGGATTCTTTGCTTCTTCAAAAGGTCCTAGTTGTTCCGTCGTGACATGATAACCACAATTCCCATCCCCTTTGACGTCCTCTATGGTTATAATATTCTCACGAATTATTTTGAGTAGATCCTCCAAGTAATTATCGTATATCATATTTATAGGCCGCAAATGCTTACCGAACTTATCCTTTTTACGTCCTTTCATCCGATCCACCGCATGTAAGGTCCTTTTTTCCTTTATCTTGCTTTGTTTTCCTATTTCTTGCGAAGGATACATCTTACCCTTGAGTTTAATGTCTCTTTGACTATCATTTTGGTTACTTGTTTCTCCTTTATCCACATTCGGCCGACCACGTTTCCTAGAAACATTAACAACTCCCTTCTTTATCACCTTCCCTATTTCCTTCTTTTCCTCTTCATACCTTGCATCATGATACTCAACTCCCGATGGATCCCTTTGGTCAACTTTCATCTTGGCGTCTTTTCTCTGTTGCTTTCTTGTGAATTTGGTACTTTGCCTGCCTTTCGGCTTCCCATTTCCCGATTCTAATAAATCCTCCTCGGTGAAAGGATAGACGACTGTTCTCAAGTTGTGGTAAATGATTTGTTTTTGAGCTCCGTATGCACCTCGGTAGATCTCAGCTAATTTTTCCCATAACTTGTATCCCAAATCTCTTCGTCGGGATCTTCAGTGGGGAGAGGTACAAAACTCAATTATTTCCAAAAAGGATCAATATCCTCAAAAGGTATAATACCATCCACATACCGAGCTATTTGGTGCAAACAAGGAATTCCCATAGATTCATTCATTTTGCAAACACACACTTCATGCGGTTGATTGGCGTCCCAATCTTTCATTAATTTTACTTCAACTATCAATTTGTCAATGCAAAAATGGGTGACCCTATAAGTTAATCCTCGGATCCATGGATCATCCTTATAGGTTTTGTGTTTGAACAATAAACTTTGTTCGAATGCCGTTTTAATTATTACGATATCAGTTTTGAAATACTCTTCCATTGAGTCAAATACCGTCATAAACGTGTCAACTCTCCCAAAAAGATTCTTCATCAATCGGTAGTGAGCCGACTCTACCGTACTTGCAGCTTGGTTGTCGAAGTGTTTGTGTTGGTTTGTAAGCATACACAAACCTTTTTTTGTGAGGATCCAATATTTCTTTATGCAAGTAGGTAATGACACTTGGGTATTCGGTCCCCCAATGCGCAATAAGTTCCTCAAGTCTTTCCCGATACATATCTTCGGTGTTTGACCATGTTAAAGCATCCCATTCGCGGTAAAAACAACCCCACAAACTTTTATTCTCATTATACTCCTTCATAAATTCCTCCTTTTTCTTTTCTTGTTCTTCATCCGCTAGTGTCACAATATTCTCTAGATCTTTCAACTTAAGCGGTTGAATTATCAGTTGACATTTTTTCCTAAAATTGTTCCATATATAAAACGTACAAAGAAAATTATGTACGTCCGGAAATACCTTACTAATAGCATACATCAATGCTTGCTCTTGGTCGGTTACTATCACCTTAGGAAGACCATCCTCCCGGAAGATTAACTTGCATTGTTCTAACGCCTAAATGTAGCTTTCTTTCTTCTCATCTTTAAAAAAAAAAAGGCCACAATGAATGGTGCCTTGGTTGACATATTCCCAACTATGTTTAACTACGAAATCTCATATTTGTTGGTCTTATACGTGCAATCCATGATAAGAACTTGTGGAAAGCATATAGCCAATTGAACGCAATCCGGGTGAGCAAGAAAAAGGTGCGTGACTTGACCGAAGTCATCCAACTTCTTTTGTACCATGTAGTTGTGCTTCACCGCCAACCACATCAATTTTTGCATCACCTCCCCACCTTGCAAATCTTTTCTTCTCAAAGTGCTTCTTGCGTTGTAAATAGTTTGTATAGTAGATTTGTTATTCTTGTCATCCGCCTTCAGTATGATAAGGATTTTAATTGGTGGCACACGTGCTTTCATCAACTTATTTATTTTCACCTATTCATTTGGTTTGATCCTTGATACTTTTGCATGTCCATGAAGATCAAGTGCACTTGGATGGTTATGACGACAATCCATGTTATTATTCATGGTCCAATTTAGTTCATTTTGTTGTAATTGAAAACGATCTTAAAGGGGCACTCTCTTTTCTTCGTCTTAGTCTTATTCTTTCTCCCGGTCTTCCCCATATACACATAACCCTTTTTTATGCTTGTTTACATCTTTCCCACTTCTCTCACATATCATTTCAAACCGGTCATCTCGTCTTTGTCGCCCGAACACTAGCACACAATTTATTTTCAATCCATGTTCTTCAACCCAAGCCCTTGCTTCAGTTGTAGTTTGCCATGACTACATTAATACAATGTCAAAATATATACTTAGTAAATCTTTTGGGATGTAGTTAACATATAAAGTACAACATTATACATTTGTTACCTACGAAGTCATTAGAGAAGTGATGTGTATTATCTTCGTAGATGATGGTAAAAACTGAAGATTGATCGTGCATAAGTACAGGTTCAACAACTACAATCTACAAGAATACGACAAGGTTAGATGACTCCAAAAAAATAACTTTGCTTTATCAATTAAAGCTAGTTCGGCTTCTAAGATATATCAAATAACATCTGAACCACTTTTTTTTTAGGTTCTGCTAATTCGATAACAAAATGTAGTAGATGAACCTATGACTTGTGCGTTTAATCAATTTATACAAAAAGGTTCGGCGGATAATGAAACACCCAATAAGTAGACGAACATCAAAATGGAGGTCGCCATTTTAGAACCAAACTATGTCAGGTTCGGCTAATAAATTTATAGTACAAATTTTTAGCCGAACCTTTTATTTGTGTTCGGCTACTAATTGGGTGGAAGTTCGGCTACTAATAGCAAAAGTATGAATTAGCCGAACTCCATATTAAAAATTCAAACTTAGGTTCGACTTTATAATTACCAGTCGAACTGTTCTTCGCGCGTTAAGTTCGGCTGATAATTTATAGATGAACCCAAGACTGAAAATTGAAAAAAAAATCAATCTCTTGACGAATTCAACCTAAAAAAGAGTGATTAAACATCATATATAAGTATACATGTGTATTGTTAGGATGAGGTTCATCATCAATGTATTCATCTTTTGGATTTGGCTCATAAAAGTCATCATCTTGAGGTTTAGGTTGAGTTTGAGTTTGAGCAAAATCATTCTCATAATCCAGAAAGTCAGCCAAATCAGGATCATTGTTGTGGTTGATGTGTATTATGTTGGGCTTACGAGATGAAGATTCTCCTTTATTATTTGAATCACCCATTTGTCACTCTAATCACAAAAATCTCAAAAATCACATAAATCTCAAAAACCCTAAGTTTTTTTTTTTCACTTCTTTTTCCTCTCAAAACCTCCAACTCTTCCACATAAATCTGATTTGTCTACTAATTTACCACTAATAATTTAATCAAATATTACCAATTAATCATTGTTATTAGTATCTAAGTATTGGCATCAACACTAATAAAGTAAGGGCATAATTACCATTATAAAAAAAGGTTGATAAAGGGTGGTGGGGTTCTACAACCTAATGACCCTATTTTGTCTCTATTGGGTATGCCTTAAAATAGGATTCAAACATAACCTCAATTAGTGTTCTGGGTCCAAATATCACATTCAGAAAAACTATCCACTTTTCAAGTCTTTATATCACCTTTTTAGTTAAGTACATCATATTTGCTATTCGTCATATTCTAAACTCTAATTCTTTTAATAGCGGAGATTTGTCCATAAAATACTCTCCAATATTGGTGTTCAAACTAGAGGAATGATAATGAAACATAAAACTGACCTAGTTAGCAATTCGGAATTCGACAATCGTACGAAACGGTAAACATACGAGTATTATTCGAATTCGTAAAATCCAAATTCGATCAAAAATGTGGTCAACGGTACATGATTCGGAGATAATTCAGAACGACATACATACATGTATGATTCATTTTACTTTTGTGAATTCGACATTTAAAAATTCGGCATATACAAACCTATGATTTTATGATTTAAATGAATTATGTATAAAATACCCATAATGTAATCAGCCAAAAGTGAGTGGTTCAACGGTTGGTGGCTAGTATATGAAACTTGAGGTCAAATCCCTTCGGTGAAATCTTTGTAGAAAATCTATCCAAAAAGAAGGAAGTGAGCTGATTATGGGTTTAAAGCCAAATGGGCCTTGCAACTCGGCATATGAATAGGCTGAGCGTGGACCGTGATAACAAGTTGAATTAAAAAAATTATTCACGAATTGTTTGGTAGGGCTATATATATTGCGAACCATGTTCAGTGTTGCAATAGTACATGGAAAGAAGGAAGTGAGTTGATTATGGGTTTAAAGCTAAATGGGCCTTGTAACTCGGCATATGAATAGGCTGAGCATGGACCGTGATAACAAGTTGAATTAAAAAAATTATTCGCGAGTTGTTTGGTAGGGCTATATAAATTACGAACCATGTTTAGTGTTGCAATGATATAGGGTTTTGATTCGCCCTGATACGGTAAAATTTGCGAATTATTCACGGATAGTACCTGACTAGGGTTGGAATAAGTCCAAGACAAGCATTAAAGAATACTATGCAAAAAAATAACCTGTTAAATTGGAGGGCTTTCCATCCATGATAGTAGTGGCGGAAATTCCGGCCGGTTTGGCCGGTACCGGCCGGAGAACGACACGAAACTGTAAATACCGCCGAAACGATATCTCACCGGTAAAACCGGCCGGTACGCCTATAAACCGGTATTACCCGGTATAGTCCGGTATTACCCGGTATGTGTTCTCAGCCGTCAGATGAAAAAAAGAAACTGATCCTACGGTATGGGTGGGTTCATCTCTGCCAAAACAGGGTTTCTAGTGCATCTTCTTGTCACCTCTGCAACTGGGTTCATCTTCTTCTTCTCCATCTCTTAAGCACTGCAGCGCCTCCATCACCATCTTTTTCTCCATCTCTTAAGGTATGTTTAAAATCAAGTAACTATAGTTCAACTGTGCAAGTAATCTTATTTGATTTTTATTGTGAAACTGATTATCTGATTCATTGTAGCTTTCTTTCGTATGATTTGATTAGGGTAATTTCAAATTAGGTTTCTAGTTCATTGTTAGAGATTGAATACCCATTTTTCCATATTGAAATCAGATGTTGAAGTGGTTTGGGAAACTAAAGTTAGGGTTACTGATTTCAAATTGGGTACTTTTTATGAATTAAGGCTTTTAATTTTGATTTCAATCAAAATGATGTTACTGATTTTGTTAAGACATTATCTATTTACTTTTTCCCCTGTATTTGTTTCTGCATAGGCATAGTTAGGCTTCTCAGCTGAAAATTCTACTTAGCTCTATTTGTTAGCCCTGTAGCTGTTCTTGTTGCCATTCATGCATCATGCCCTGTCTTGTTCTTCATTAGAGTACTTCATTGCACATGAACACTAGTGAATTATTATCCTAAACTGACCCACAAAATGGTCTCGTTCAATTAACTTGAATCCCCACTTCCTAAAACCATTTCATTTGACCTGTTTTTCACCTTGGAGAATAACTCCCAAAAACTATGAAGATTTATGCCTTTCTTGCTGTCCAAAGGTCTGCCAACAGAAAGGGTTGAACATCCGATAGCGTTCTTGCTGAGGCTCAAGTTTGATGTTGGTTAGTGTTACTCCTTCACATGGTTAGCTGTCGCTACAAGCAAAATGTACTGGCTTAATTGTGTATGTCCCTCTTATTTTTTCATAATTTATTCCTGATAGAGCTACAACAGAAGTTTGGTTCTTGCATATTCTTTTGTCACGATAGTACTGGTCAATTACAATAGGAAATTCAACTTCAGAAACTTGTATATTTGAGAACAAAACGCCTTGAACAGATCCTGATCCCCCCCTGCACAAGGAAACAAGTCATCGTTTCAACATTGTTGTATATTGCAGATACACGAACTTTTTGGTGCGAAAAGCACGTAGCCCAAAATCACCAATCCAAGTCAAAGAGGATCTTGGGGCTTTTCATTTTGCTCCTATCAAACTGATTGTTTTCACCAGCTCAACCTTAGCATAAATGATCTACAGACCAGTAGGATTTCATATAGTCATAGTTACACGTTGGTTTTCTTACCTGCCATGTCTTGATCCTGACACCATTAGTCGTGTTGTGCATCACAGCGTCACGCACAGTGATGTTCGAGACACAGGCTTTGGTATTATCCTTTCCTAATCCTCCAATGATGATTCCATGTCCTGGCCCACAGTTCACATTATGAATGTATATATTTGAGCATCCAGTTTATACAGATACGCAATCATCACCTGCAGAATAAAGTTAGGACAAGTTGTCAGCAGCAGAGGAGAAAATTGTTGCTAACTCTCACCTAGAAATTTCTTGGTTGAGTTGTTTCTCAAGTACATGCTGTAACTTTTATGGAGCGCAGAAGTCGTCGTTGTGGTAGAAGGTAGTAGATAAGAAAAGTTATTAGAGTGGACAGCAGGATGGTTTGATGAGTTTGTGTCTGTGTGAACCAGTTTCTGATGGATGAAAAAACAAAACAAAAGTGCAACTGTTTGCAGTTTGTCATTAATAAGGACAAAATACAGGAAATCTGCTAATAGGTTTTCTTAATTGCCAATGGTTTCTGTCTCTTGAATTGAAATCTGAACCCAATAACTTGTATTATGTCTGGCCCAAATAGTAATCAACATAACAACACCAAATAAATTTTCTTTCTTTAATCTCAAGTTCTCAACATAAAATGTTTCTTCGGAAAAAGAAGTTTGAGTTTTGTGCTTATAGCTTAGTTATAATTTAGTAACTCTTTTCCCATCTTTCATTTATTATATTAACTTGTTTTGTTTCAATTTTGTTACTTTAGGTTGTGAATCAGGTGATTATGGATTCTTCTAATGCATCCAATTCATGCACTACACCCTCTACATGTGGCTCATTCTTCCTCCCCATGTGAGCGAAACTGGAGCACATTTCAGAATGTAAGTATTCTTATCTTTGATTTCATCTGTTTTAGTCCCCTTTGCCTGTCATTCTGAAATGCACATATTTATTCTATCATTTGCTTACTATCTATTCTGTCATATGTTTTCGTATTTCAGTTGCATTCAAAGAAACGTAATTGTTTAACACAACAGAAATTGAATGATAGTGTCTTTATCCAATATAACAAGAAATTGCAGCGTCGATACAAAGAAATCCAACAATATAACGATGATGGGAAAGCTCGTGATCCTATTTTCTAGATGAACAGGATGAAAATGATGAATGGTTGGATCCACAAAATTTGGATGACTTAAATGTGGAAGGTGATAATGTAACTTTGGATGATTTGCAGGAGAATATTGGTGAAGTAAGTGGGTCAGTTCGTAGTTCTCGAAGTAAGTCTATTTATCCAACTGACACTGACATTGATGCATATGATACTGATCAATTGATGTTGGACACGGAAAGAGGACTACTTGGTGATGATTGTGATGATATCTATGATGAATCTAATGATTTTGATTAAAATTGTAATATGGTTGTTTTTATTAGTACTTTAGACGGTGAAATTTGAAGTTGTTGTTTATCTTGTGTTTGTTGATTATACTTTGAAGTTTGAACTATATATGATACTTATAACGTTTTGGAATTCATTTATAGTTATAAAATGTGAGCTAGTATTTTTTTTTATAAAATTTTAGGTATAAAATATAAACCGATATTTCGCCGGTATATAAACCGAAATTTCCCCGGTATACCGGCGTACCAGTATATC
>JAJJMC010011023.1:50511-111425 GCA_023531435.1 Papaver californicum | reverse complement strand
GGTATATAAACCGAAATTTCCCCGGTATACCGGCGTACCAGTATATCACTCTCGACCGGTACAAACCGAAATCCGATATGGTACAGCTTTGGTTATATATAGAGTGTGCTGAAAATGTTAAATGTCTTCCTTATTCTTTTCATTTTAAAATGACTTTTTTACCCTTACTCCTAATACTCAAACCAAAAACATATGACATTATAATTTTTCTGCCAATTAATTCTATTTTTCTCAGATGATGAAGAAATTGAAGAACAACTTAAAGAAGATGAACAAAAAATAAATTTTAATTCATAATCTGCAGGGTCGTTCATTTAAAACCTAGACGATGCCGAAGTTGGGATGCACAACAGTGCCTTGATAACACAACCATATATTGGTGCACTTCAGCGATTCGACGCAGAATCAGACTCGACCGAGAGAACAGACTCAGGAACAGATAACAAGCCTTTACGTACGGACCACTGGTAAGTCGTTTCCTCAACTTCCATGACAAAGACGGAGGGGTCAGAACCCGAAAATTTCCTTTTACCTTTTGTCATTCAAGGAAGCGTGGGCCTCCTTTCGGCAGTGACCTCATGCGCCACAACATCCTCAGTCCCCACAACAAAATCCTTGTAGTGATCACCTTTCTCACCTTCAGAGTTAAGTTCCCATTCATCAAGGATATGAGATAGTGGTTAAAAATCAGTTTTCGCAGTTGTTTTACCATCAGAGGGCGAACCAGATGCAAAACCTGGAAAACCTTTCCCGAAAGATATCGGCCCAACAAACAATTCATCTCCACCAACATTAAAGTTCAAGGAATGGTGCGATTCATGGAAATAATGTTGATCATCTTTCATCTCGAACGTGACCGAGAGAAACAGAAGGAGTACGATCAGGGTTATCATCAACCTGCGGTGATTTCAGCAGCGTAACATCTGCGTCATCTTCAAGGACTTGGGGAGTACCTTTCTCTTGTTCTGGAATGCGGTCCAGAGTGGACTCTCCAATCATTTTATCATCGTCATAGATCCCCCCTGATGACCCTCACCATCACCACCGCCCCTTCCACTTGCAGCGTTGTTAACTTCCTCAAATCCAGCTTCCTCCAGATGAACATTAGAAGAGGTGCGGGGAGTGAGTTTGGTATTTTTTGCAATCTTCCTAGGATACCCATGCCTAGTTATGATCCAGAAAACCCGACGGTACTCAACAATGAAAAAGACTGATCGTACCTTATCAACACCATAGTCGGATTTCCTCTTTGCATCAGGGATAAATTCAGAACTTTTGCCATCCTCCTCCTAAAGAAATTAAATGAAAACATAAGAACTATATAGAGGAGAAAGCTTCTCAACGTCTCCTTAAGAGAAGTTGAACCCAATAAATTCGAGCCACCAAAGGGAAGTAAACCTCGTAGCGCTCGGTCTGGGTGGAACATAATGCATTGGAGTTCCGTACAGACCAACCATAATCCCAGGGTCCCTCGATGGCAATAGAAGTGCGGTGCCACCTGTGGTCATGATCTAGCCGTAGATGCTTAGCCTCAGGGAGGAGCAGTGGAACATCTATACCTTTAGTAACAACAACAAACTTCAACTTCATGACATCCATTTCGCTCAGAAGACGAACCTCCGTTTTGAGCCTGCTGTTCAGAAATTGTAATCCCGCGGGAACACACTCTCCAATATTTACGGTTCAGCTTGGCGTAATAATCTGCGTAGGTGGCTTTGAAAAGAGAGGGGGAGAGTTGTTTTTCAGTTCAGAAGAATTCTAGAAGATTTGGAATGTTTTTGATGGATTCCCCCATTTTTACATAAAGATAAAAAAACGTTAATGTCGCTTGAATCCAAGGGGAAGTTATTATAAACGTGAAATTTAATGGCGAGCGAGAGATTTTTTTCTTCCCATCCTACTCATGATAAAATATAAAAGAAAAAGGGCAAACTGAGAGTGGATAATCACCACTGCACACGTGGCATCATCTAAACTTGGAGAAAGTAATATATGTACATACGTGATATATTTGATCAAAACCATAATAATTTTATCTCATCTCAAGACAGATTCAAAATGGACGGTTAGAGATGACTTTTACTAACATTGACTAAACTTGACAAAAATATAAATATCTTATGTGGGATAAGGTCACCTACCCAGCATTAAATACGATGAGCAAAGTATACATGGCAAACAATGGGTGGATTAACGAAGAGGTGGGCACGCAACACACAATTTACCCATACCCGCATGATTAGTGAGGTATACGTGACAAGCACTAAGTGGATCATCAAAGAGGTGGACCAGCGAAAAATTTACCCATTCTACTTAAGTGCGGGAAAAGTATAAGACAGTTAAGAAAGATAGGGGCCATATTTAGCTCCACAAATACCCAGCTGCACTAATGGATGAGGAGTTGGAAAAACTTGAGAGATAATATAGGGGAGAGAGAGAGTGATAAGCCTTTATAATCTTCTTTTCCCTTTCATAAAAGTCATTCGACCTAGCTAGTTTAATTTTAACATTCTTATGATCATATGGAAAACCTCAAATCAATATCTTCGTGGAGTAGACATAGTCGAACCACGTATAATTATGTGTTTTTTACATTTATGCTTTTACGTTTTACGTATTGCATTTAAGGCTTTCAAAGGGATATCCATTACACAGAACCGAAACCGGGCTCAATGGTTTTGGGTTCGATTCTGGGTCCTAAATTGGACCCATTAGCAACTTAGGACCCGACGTATATTATACGACTGGAGATCTTAAATGGTCCAAACAGGTAATACCCATCGGGTATCCACGGGCATCGGGTACCTGGTTATTCATTATTCAATTCATCATTTTAGCAAACTTTTGAGTCTTTTGCTAGTTTTGGCTTTTTGATTTTTTTTTTTATATTTAATCTTTATCTAAAACATTAATAAAAAACATAAAAATAAATTTTATAAAAATAATTTGGATTAAAACCAAAAAAAGCAAGATATTAAGTTTTTAAGATTGTTTTTCATAATTTTTTTAATACCCAACGTATATCCGAAACGATGGATACCCAAGATTATAAACATGCCCGATTCTGGATCCACTAATTTAGAAACCGAACCTAGAACCGATAAATCTGAACGCGACTTTTATAATAGGGTCCAGTTCTGGATCTAATAGTACCTTGATGGACCTAGATCCATTGACAACCCTAAGTATATTATCTTTATTTTTACGTATATCATACAATGCTAACATTAATTTTGACCACTAGATCTCCTATATGATCTTTTGTGTTCCCATCAATAATATCAAAATCCGCCACATTTTTCCACAACAAATATAGACCTCCGAGAGCATCCAATAGAATCATAAAGGAACACATTAAGACAGTTAAAAAGAAGTAATATATTGGAACATAGTAATATGTATAATGTACATTTCATTTACATATCACAAATATTATAGAGCAAATAGATTACCCCAGTCGAAAAAGAATTGGCTATACGAAAATTATTGATTTTCAGCAACGACGGCAAGAGTTTTTTTTTAAAACCAAATTGACCATGCAATTGCATCTAGGATTAGAGGGTTTGGTTAAATTAGCGACAAGAAGAAAGCGGGAAATAAAATATGACATCAATTCAAGCTTTGTCCGCTACACGCCTACACCGAGCTTTGAACGTACGTGTCACACAAGGGTCATTATGATGTAGAGTAGAAACTAGAAACTAGAAATCCTAAATTACCAGAAAGAGGAAAATGAAAACGAACGCCATGGGCAGTCCTATAGTAGACATGAGCACATGGGGTTATTGAATGCGGTCGTGATTCTTTTGCCTGTAAAACAGTTTGTTACTTTCTTTCTTTCTTTATCGGTGGTCTTTCACATTCCCTTCATGACTATTTCCTCTTTTTCCCATGAAAAACTCAGATCGTTAACAGTCTTTCACATTACTCAATGGATCAAGTCAGATTCAAGACTTTAAAGTCTTTAAACAGCTCACTGGGAAGAAGAAAGTGAACCAAATAAAAAAAGACGGGATTTCTTAGGGTAATGTGCTCTGCTCCGTAGATCTTATCTTAAGGAGGAGGAGTCCATTACACTGTAGCAATCGGCCATTATAATCTACATTAAATCCTGGGACCCACATTCGTTTTTTGGTATTTTGATGAATAGGACTGCAAATTTGGAACATCACACATGTGACAAGAAAAATATTGAAATGGTTAAACTTTCTTTCAAAACATGGGTTTCTTGAGAAATTTGGTTTCATTGCAATTATTTCTTTCTTAATAGGTTACGTCGGTACAAATACAATAAGAAGAAAAGAAATATCTCTTCTGAATTTAGCATCATTTTTTGCAGCCAGATTTGGCACTTTGATCTGCATCATAATAATCTGTTTGGCAACCCCTAAAAATGAGACTAAAATTTCATTCTTATTCCCATTACATACGTGAATTCGGCTAGCTGCAGTAGATTTAAGTTTTAAGGATTATTATGGTTCTATACTTCTATGAACAAGGCCATGAAGCTAACATGGAAAAAAAAAAGATTTGAAAGAAGTTCAAGATGATGCTTTGATTTCTTTACCCTCAGCCTATTGCAGGAGAAACCTATTTTGGGATGTAAGAGCACATATGGAACATAAGTGACACGGGTTCATGGATCTAGGACCATGCATTAAGTGTAGTTGGAAAATCGTTTGTTATCGGTCGACATTTTAGTAGTAAAGTTGATTAACAAATCTACAATTCTACTACTAGTGATGACATATGAAGGTCAACCGCCTACAAGAGACAACATTATTGAATATTTTTGCGTTACAAAACTGAGTACATTGGTGAAATATCATGGTCGACACTCGATAGGCATGTACTGAGAGAGATTCCTTTCAGCTTATATCAATTTTGTTAAAAAAGATGAATTCATCCCATACACGTAAGAATATATAATAAACTTATACTACTTTGTTTTTTTTCTAATGGCCAACTATTTGTAAAGCTAGTCTGGATTGTAACATGTTACGTGCTGTACTATTTCTATTTGCATTCAGTCGTACATAAGAAATTGCACAGTAGCAAGTACCCAGTACTTTAATGATTGTCGATTGACATACAACTCACTTGGTTTGGTTACTAGAAAAACGTCACTGTAATTAAGTCTCAAATTTAGGGTGGTTACTCGTATTAGACTGGACCAGTGTAGTCGATTTCGGTCGATATGATCGAAATTTCGCCGGCATTATCGATATCGGGATTCATCTGATACGAAATAGTTTATACCGCCGATATGGTATTTGTCTGAAAATATCGACCGAGATGGATCAATACGGTCAAAATTAAGGTTTTTAATTAAAAAAAAAATCAAAAAAGAAAAGTGAATTTCCTTATCTTGTTCTAGGGTTTTCAATTGTTACTCATATTTTTATGTATGTTAAAGAAATGAGTACTAATTTTATATCTTAATAGGTCAAATATGAAAAAAGCGTTTGATATAATAATTATAGGTATAAAATGAGTGGACCGATATTTAAAACCGAAATTTCTCTTGATATAAATGTGTATCAGTATATCGCTCTCAACTGATACAAACCGAAATCCAATATTAACTACGTTGGTCTAGATTTTAGAGCAATACTTTTGTATTATAGACAGGAACGGAACACTGCAAGGAATGTAGATCATATAATTTGTCTTGAAGAAGAATCAAATGATCTTCTTCTACTTCTTCTTATCAAGAAAGAGGAAAGGATATTTTAAATTTTTCTGTAATTAGGTCAGGCAACATAAATACAAATAGCTACTTCGCAGATCATATATAAACACTCTGAAACGAAACCCCACAGTATTTACTTAATACTATTCCACCAACAAATCCATTAACACCACTAACGATAATCAAATCACCTTCACAGGTTTAGAACCCTAGGTTCAACATACCCCACGTTCTACATAACTAACCATGTCCTCTCGGATGACTCTTCAATCCCCCGAGGCAGTAAAATTTTAAAGTTAATTCCATTGGGTTAAAATCACTCCATTAAGAAAATATTAGTGTAGAAATAATGATGGGCAAATCAAAAGAGAGATGATTCAATATATTATTTTGTTTCCCAATATGAACAAGAAAATTTTGATAGATTGCAAGTAGGATTTGAGAGAAAAGACAGAAAGACAAATAAATTTATTTCTTTTTTTACTGCATGTCTAATTAACAATCGCTATAAACTAAAGAATCTAACGAAGAACACATTTCTCTTGAAAGTATAGAATTAAGATCAAGATTTGTATTACCTCGGTGAACAACATTCTGATGATTGTGATGATGGTGATGATTCAAACCCGGGATTCTTTTACTATTGACGAGTGAACTCGTATCAGGAATAGCTGATTCAGTTGTCACTGATACTTCTATATGCTTCAATAACGCCTCATTATGGATGAGTTGACTCAATATTCCTGAATCAGAAATCGTATTTGTTTTGCCCTTGTGTTTCATTGTAGCTCTAACAATTTCATTCAACATTGCATTCGATAATCTTCTAATACCTCTCATTCCACCCATGATCAAATCTGCAGTCAAGGGTTGCTTCAATTGATCCTTTTTGTTATGGAATTGGGTAGTTTTATCCGAGTTTTTATTCATCATCCATAAATGAACTGACTCAGCAGTCCGACTCCGAACTCGGGACATTGAGTCACCCAGAATAACCACATCGTTCACATTTACTAACATAATGTGCTTGAAATTCCGTCGCACCCGACCTAATAGCATTGGATAACAAGCCCATCTTCTCAACCGGATCGATGATGGATCGTTAAAGAAACCAGATAATGAGTCTTCAGGGTCTAATTCGGCCGTTTCAAAACCTACCATGGATCCAATACTCAACTCATTAATAACATCTTCTTCTGCTGAGTTGCTATTATTGCTATTGGTGCGAATTCGTTTCCCCCAGAGAGATTCACCTTTATTATCAGATTTAGAAAACTGTGTCACATCGAAACTGTTAATCATCGTCTTCAATTTCTTTGCCACATTAATTGATGAATCGTTGAGTTGATTCGTTCTGTGGTGGTGAACGAGTTTCAAAAACGACTCATTTTCTTGATGAATTATAGAAGTAAAATTTGGAGACAATGAAGAAGAATAGATGAACACAACATCTGATTTTGCTGTAATTGAAGATCTATGAAGAGTTCTAAGAAACAATTGAAGTTCAGAATCGGTAATATCTTCGGTCAAATGAGCGACAATAAGATCATTCATTGGCTTAGTCCCTCTTCTAAACAGAGTACCCATTCCTTGTAATGCAAAATTATTAACAGAGGAGAATGAAATTTGAGATTTTTTGATGTGGGTTTTGTCTAAATGACTGCAATTGATCTTCTCAGTAAGCCAACGGCGAGGAAATTTAGAGGTAGTAGTAGTAGGAGAAGAATGAATGGAGGGTTCAAAAGTAGAAAGAGTAAAAACAAATAGAGTAAATAAAACAAGGAGAGCGCAAATTGAAATAGTTGATTGAGCTTTACTAATAAGCAGTTTATTGTTGTTAAAGAAACGAGGAGTACTACTCCTACCACTACTTGGTGAAGATTTGAAAGGAGAAGAAGTAGTTAAATTCTTCTTCTTATTCTCATTCAACTTCTGATTATTATTATGTTGCTGATGATGATCTTCGTTATTCTCATCATCAAGAAAAAATACTAATAATAGACCCAATCCCCAACTTTCATTGTTGCCGCTCTTGGTTTTCCCATACAAACCCATATCTCTGTCAAGTGTGAAGCCACTCTCTAGTTCTCTGATGATGATATTTTGGTTAAGAGGAAAGGGGTGGACTTGAAGAAGAGAGAAGGAGAGGGAGGGGTTAAGAACCAAGCATTGGTCAGCGTAGTTGGATTCCTTGAGAATTCACTCACTCACCACTCTTGCTGCCTTAAAAATTGATTGCTTTACTTTCTCTCTCTCTAGAAATATACAGAGGAGCGCGGAGGGGGAGTGTGTTTAAGTGTAAGGTAAATGAGGAAATGAAACCGCGTGGAAGTCGAGTGATGAAAGAAAGAAATGTGGACTTTTTGAGTGAATAATGGGGAAAAATTGGTGTAGATTAGGGAGTTAGATAAGTTATGTTACGATTTCCCATGTGATTAAAAGGTGATGGTCGTGAACAAGAAATAATGTCATAATTGTGGCGCAATCATATCCTAACGATCAAAAATTGCTGTCTTTCTTCCATTATAATTAATACTTCTACTTATTTGGTCCGGTATCTTTCTTTTTTTGGTTGAGTATCTACTAAATATATCTGCACCATAAAAATGACAAATTTTAATTTGAGTTTTAATTTATTTATTTTTGTTTGAGAATTATTAGAGTTTTGATTTAAGTCTTTGAATAAAGGAAAATCAGTGATGAATATTTGGGGATTCTTCCAACGAAAAAAATGAAAACGTTAGTACATCTTTTTATCTTGTACTTCAGAGGCTCGGTACATATTATCAATGTTGTCTATCGTATTAGTATTGTTTTCTCTAAACGTTTTACAATACAACTCCATGGCGGTGGAACTAAAACATGTAATGTGGTCCTATGGAGTTGGGTGACATTTTCCACCAAGATGGAATAAAGAGAAATTGCAAGTTTAACAGTATTAGCCAAATCTTGCAGCAGTTACTGCATGATTGAGTGGAAATCTACGAAAATCCGTCCGACACTATTGTTGGATTCGGACTTGGCCTTAGTCATGCTTCTCTCAAAATGTGGGGAGGTTAGCCAGTAGTTATCAAATGGGTCGTTTCAAGTAATAGCACACTTTTTATTGGTTTTACTAATTTGGTTAGACTTAAAATTTTATTTATATATATAATCATATCAGTCGTGGATTATAACCCCACAACTCTATACCTCTTACCATTAAAACCCCAACTAAAATAAAATAAAACAAAAATCCCATTTAAATAAATCTGTCCAAACTAACCTTTACATTAATCCAACCCAACAAAAATAAAAATCAACCCCACTCTTAAACTATCATTTACATTAATTCAACGTAATAAAAATAAAAATCAACCCCAATTTTAATCTTTATTCTCTCTCACCACCAACACCACCAACACCAACTCACCACCACCGACCAACAACAACCACCATCATCCAACAACACCACTACTATCAGCCACCAACTAACAGCAGCACCAACCACCACCACCAACCAGCACCACCAACCAGCACCGCCATCACCCACCACCACCATCAACGAGCACCACTAACAACCAGCAGGTACACTACCAAAGAGCACCACCACCAACCACCACCAGCAGAAACGAAAATCAGAACCACCACCACCAACAACCAAACACCACAACCAACACCACTTTCACCACCAACATCAACGAGTACCACTAACAACCACCAGGTCCACCACCAACGAGCACCACCACCAGCAACAACGAAAACCAGAACCAACACCAACCACCACCACCACAACGAAAATTGACATTTCACCAACACAACTTATTCCAGATGAAAAAAAATATGAAACCAAAAAAAGTTTCATCATCTATTTGGTTCCACCTTATTCCAGATGAAAAAAAATGATAAAACCAAAAAAAGTTTCATCATCTATTTGGTTCCACCTTACTCCAGACGAAAAAAAATGATGAAACCAAAAAAAGTTTCATCGTTTATTTGGTTCCACCCTATTCCAGATGGAAAAAAATATATGATGAAACCAAAAAAAATTTCATCATTTATTTGGTTCCACCTTATTCCAGATGAAAAAAAAATGATGAAACCAAAAAAAGTTTCATCATTGTTTTGGTTCTGACATTTCACCAACACAAAAATTTCAATTTTTGTGTTGGTGAAATTTGATGAAACCAAATTTGGTTTCATCATTTTTCTGACGTTTACCAACAAAAAACCCTAATTTCAACAATGATGATGTATCATTATTTTTTTATGATGATTTTCGACGATGATGATCTGGAGGTGTTGGTGATGTTTGTAGAGGATAAAAGGAGGAAGAAGAGGTGTTGTTGGTGGTGGATCTGGACATGTAGTGGTGGAGGAGAAAAAATAACGAGGAGGAGGTGTTGTTGGTGGCGGATCAGGACATAGAAATAGAAGGAGGTACTGGTGATGTTGGTGGAGGAGACGGAGGTGTTGTTAATGGCAGATATAGGTGACAAAATTTATTATTGGTGAACATAAAAGCAAAATAAAAAGAGCGAGAGGTGTTGGTGAAGGAGACGAAGGTGTTGTTGTGGCGGAGGAGCTACTGTTGCTGCTGGTGATGGTGGCGGAGGAGATACTGGTGATGGTGGTGGGGAGGAGAAGAAGAAAAAGACGAAGAAGAAATGAAAAGAAGAGAAAGAAAGGGTAAGGATGGCATTTTAAAAAATGACAAAAACTAAATTTAACCAATATTAAAGAAAGGGGTTTTTATTTCATTTTTAATTCAAATGATTTTTGTTTATAAAAGATAATATGGGAGGAGTTTTTATACGAGAAGTTTGGTCACTTAGATTTTTTATTCCATGTTATGTAATTACATTACCTAGTTTACAAGGATGTAAAATAGAAAGAGAATAAAAATAATATATAAAAATTTATCTAAAATATTCAAGACTTGTTAATTATAAATTATATTATAATTATCTTCAATTAAATTGTAATCGTGACATATATATCTTCATATCTACCAATCTTAATAGATAATATCTTTAAGTCTTTGTATGCAAGTCTTAATGCTATATGTAGACTATATACAGATGATTATAATGTTTAATAGGTCGGATATATGGACCCTAGATTATTAAGTGACACTTGAATCAATCGTATAATTGAAATGCTTAATTTTGGTCCCCTTTTTACCTTTAATTATTTTATTTTTTTATAAATTTCAATCCACAAGTTTATGCAAATTGTATTGAGTTCGTATCAATTTCCATTTCTTTTCCTTACAAAAAACCAAAAGTAGTCCAATTCGTGCATCAAGATCTTAAAAGGCTTTGGGTTAGATTTGACACAGTATGAGTATCCTACCCAATCATAATTCAAGTTGTTTTTTGTGCTACTAAAGGCCCCTCAAGTTTTGGAAGTGGGGCACATTCACTCTAGTCAGCTCTTGCCAACCAGGACCGACACCTATATGTTTTTATCATTCATTCATTATGGACCATTTAAGATTTAGTATTTGATTTAGTGGCCTCTTGTGAGACCTTCGAGTGTTTAGTTCACACGTATTCTCTTGCCACAACAGCGACATATGCATGCAGTTCTAGTTTTTTTCAACAGCAGCGTTGCATATGGAGTCATGGATTAAATTATGTAAGCAAAAATAAAAGAGTGATCTTATTTCCCCAGAAAAGGAAAGAAAAAACGTGAAATCCGTAGGACCTCCGAATATTGGTCTTGACTCTTCGGAAGCGGATCCAAAGGCATGGGTAGATACCAAGTGTCAGGGCATGGAACTCTAATCCAAATAATGGTTGCTACTTTGTCCTTCATTTTATCTTCTTTCACGTTCAAGCAATGATCATGCTTTTGGGTTTTTCTTCGCAAAAAAATGTTTTATTTTTATTGGCATTTTCTATCCGGATTCAAACCTTCACTGGATTTGTGCCCGTTGTTGTTCGTACTTTTTTAAATATGTTACGTTTGACAATTGTTTGTATCTTTGTGTAATACCCTCTAACCAAGTTCTTATGATTTCATTACGAGGAATTCTACAATTTTTCAAAGTTAATCTCACTAAATATAGTTTTTTGGTAAGAGATTGAGTCTAAGTTCCGAAAGAATGTTTTAAGATTAATTTTATCCAGTACAAATAAAAAGTATATTTAAAATGAAACAAATAACGATGATGAAATTGATTTTACAAAATAAAAAGTTTAAAATAAAACAAATAACGGTGATGAAATTGTTAGTTACCCTTACCCATATCTGTTGGATTCACCTCTTTTACAAAATAAAAAATATATTTAAAATGAAACAAATAACGATGATGAAATTGATAGTTACCCGTACCCGTATATGTTGGATTCACCTCTTTTATAAAGTTTGGTTAGTTAGAAATCACAATGAATATACATATTTTTTTTATCTTATTTAAGAATAAATTTAACGGTAGTCGTTTATTAAAGATGATTAAACGTAGATTGTCGGTTTGCGGTGTTGTCCACCCACTGTAGATGACGTTGACCCGGTACAATTAAGTCATCCGAAGATTTCAGGAATTTAATACCAAGCTGGATCCTTTTTATGGGTCTGGGACTTAATGGTTCAAGTCTGCTTCCAACAACAAAAAGAATGAGTCTACCATGGGGTTTCCCACAAGCTCTTAGGTGGATTCAATGGTTTTCTGTTAGAGAATTTTTTTGGTTCTTGAACCAACGAATCCGATAGGACTTCTATCTATTCACAACATATAGAGGAAATAATATTACAAAAGCTCGGAAGAAGCACGATCGACTAATAGTCAGGATGCTTGACTTTTCCAGATCAACTCTAAGATATTACGTACCTATCTATAGTACTACATGTTTTATTTATACAAGGATAGGTTTATAATAAGCTTCATAGTAGTTGTAATTTATATTATCAACAACTTTGAATTTGGCAACGAATCTCTCGGGCAGGTACAAGGTCTTCTTCAACATAATATCTATATCCGCTGGAGATGTAGAAGATTTAGCAGTCTTGGGGCCTATTATCTTTCTATTTCGCCCATATTCTGGTATTATAGTATTTCGAACCCTGCCCAATACCGTGTTGAAACAAATTTGGTTATTATTGATACCCTTTAACCCGAGCTCGGAGAAGGAAAAGATAAGAGGGCCATATGAAGAATGTGGTCAGAAATCCATAATAGAGTCTGGTGGAGTAGTCCTGCTTGCGCTTGAAGCTACCACAAGAAAAAAGGCATCAACGTCTGAGGCCGATCAACCAGTATGTAGGAATCAAATTGCTAGGGGAGAACACTTTGCAGATTTTCCTGCTGAGAAGATTGGTTTGATCCACGGCTTAAACTCTCTGTCATAGAGGCCTCTTAGGAGGGTCAGGGATCATCTTTGGGTTAACATGAATTCTCTGCTTATCTTGATAGTTTTATCTCATGGGATAACACATATAGCTGTTGTTGTTTCGATAGGTGTTGGTGCGGGCTTTATTGCTATGATTCCGGTTGAAGTTACCTATTATCTACATTATTTGTACTATGTATTGTACCTCCATTTACTCTTAGCTATAATTCTAGTTATTTCTATTATATTTTTGTAATGTTGTTGTTAGTACCAAAAAGCTGCTCTAACACGTGGCAGCAACGTCAGTGTAGCTCAGCATTTCCGCTACACACAATGTCCCGATACACCAGTCCGAAGTGCAACTAGTCCGAACCATGGACCACACTCAAAGTCCGAAGCCCGACAAGAAAGCCAAGGCCATGCAAGAAAGACAAGCCTAGCGCTCCCGATGTCCCGATCTCATCAGTGGCGTCATCAGCGATGTCATCGTCCCGATCCCGATCCGAAGTTCAATGACGTCATCATCATCCCGGTCTCGAAGTACCGTCACGATCCCGATCCGAAGTAACGTCATCAACGACATCATCATCATCACATCCCGGTCCCGTTCCAGCTGGTGCCCGATCCATCTCGTCCCGACCATGCTGTCCCGAACGTGCTGTCCCGATCCGGTCAATCCCGATAGACTTGGGCTGAACACATGGAAGCATTAGAGAGTGAGAGAGTAGACAGGTGGTCACACAAGGAGTTGCCACATCACCAACACCTTTGACACGTGGGAGCATCATTACACGACACATCAAATGAGATTACACATAAAAGAAAAGGAAGCAGGAAAGAGAGAGGGGAGCTTCTTTTTCCGGGAAAAAACCCTAGGCATCTGGATTCTGAGAGCTTCAATGAAGCTTTCTATATTTGTAATCACAAATGAATCAATAATATCCCTCAATACTTCACTACCCGTGGATGTAAGCCATTAAGGGCTGAACCACGTTAAATCCTGTGTGCAATTTCTTCTTTTCTTTTGTTAATTTGAGTGATGATTTTGTTTGTTTTGGGTGTGAGAATTTCTGCCCAAACAATTTGGCGCTAGAAACAGGGAGGAGTAATGGATTTATCCAACCTGCTACACAAGAAAACTCGGTTACACAGAAAGTAATAAATCAAGCTGGATCCTGAAGTTCTAAGGAGAAAGAAAGAGTTTCTCATGAGTGTCCTTACAACAAAATAAGGCAGCAGTGGATCGGAGTAGAAGAATCGATGGAATTCATCATCAAAAATTGCATCTACAAAGAAAACTCATCTCCAAAATGCAAATCCCAGCAGCAAAAAATTTCATCTCGGTTCCATATGTTCTTTCTAGTCTTTTTGTTCTTGATGTTCTTCAAAATTCGTTTCAAATAAAATTTTGGGGAAAATCCTTAAACTTGGATTCAAAAACAATTTTGATTTCAGATTGACCATCACCAAATTATGATTTGCAAACCCATTTATTCGATTTTCAAAACATCAAGCATCAAAAGTTTAACTGGTCTTGGGAATTTTTCTCATCCACTTCAATTAACTTTTCTTATAAATCAATTGTTATAAGTTTTATGATTATAAAACAATTTGAATGATTTAAATGAAGGGGTTTGTGTGTGAATGGTTAATAACTGCAGGGAAGGAGTTTATGTGTGAAAGAAATCACACCCAATTTGATGCAGGAATCAATCACAGAATTGCGCAAAACATGCTTGAAGGAATGCATGAACGAGAAATTCAACATTCCAAGGTGTAGAAGGAGATGATGGTCAAGTCACTAATAATCAAGAAGAACATAGTCTAGTAATGGAGACAAACAAGAGGCAAAATGGGTCATCTCCACCTCACACAGAAGTATTTTGTTGCTGCAATACCATGCAAGTGCTGTTCTTACTGCTTGCATCTACTATTTGACCAACATCATCAATACTGCCAGAGATATGAGTCCTCTTTACTCTAGGGGACAACAATAGCATAAGCATTCCCTGATCGGCAATGAGCTAAGTATCACCAACTTTAACTGCAAATGAATGTTACTTTAAAAGTGCATTAAAGCAAATGCTTAAATTTCACAATCTTATCATAAAATTCTAAGCATATATGACACATGATATGCATATTAGCATATTACTTTAACTTACAAAATCACTCCATGAATGGGTCTTAACAATTCTTTTCCATGAGCTATTAAAGTTTAATTTTGCATTGTCAAGTTCTCAAAACAAAGAAGGGAACTTGTAACCCCCTCAATCTTCTACCTATAAGCTTAACTGCTCTGAGGTGCTTAACATCAATTCAACTTGATTTATTTCATATTTAAAAAAAAAAAAAAAGCTTAAGCATGCTTAGCTAGGTATAACTTTGCTTTTGAATCAAACATCTGCATAATGAGCTTGATGGTTAAATTTCATGCCTTTTGGAGCTAAGATATTACTCCATTGTATATGAATCCGTTTTAAAATTGATTTTGTATATTGTGTGGGTACAACATTTTTAAGCATGTTAGCTACTATTAAAGCATATACCTTATATTCCATTTAGGTAACCTACTTTTAGTGAAGTGTAATGTTTTCTCTCAATTAGTATCCACAGTACAAATCATGCTTGAATGCTATAAGCCATCTGACCAAAGTGAAGCCATCGTCTGTGATGTGTGTGTCAACATACATCATTTGACCTAGCACTGCCTTGTAGTGCATGCTTTCAGGCGGTCTAGAATAGACCATGTTAATTTAAGGTATGGAATCCTAGTTAAAAGCCTGTCGATTGCATCTTGCGACATATTCTGTAGCATTCCAATTCTAGCTTTCCTGAGCATATTTCACGCTTCATGCTTACATTTAGCTATTGAAATTCAATTCATGAGTACAAATGTCAAATCAACTGTTAGATCTAATCTTTGAGCTATTTAAAGCTTCTTTAATTTGTTCTACAACTCTTCTAGATTGTGTTAATCTTTAGAAAAGTAATTTGTATGCAATCTAACAACTGCAAGTCCACAGCTTGATATGTTTGAGACTAGTTCTTATCTCAATATATTGTTGACAGTTAATTTGAAGTATAAGAGTACAATTCCATAACCCAAAGCCTGCAATTGCCTCTCATATGTATCAGAACTGTGCACCTTAATCGCAGTCTCAACTGTATTTTTTGTTCATCTTGTTTGAACTGGTGTAACAATTTCATGAACTCATAGTTCTGCTTTGTTAAGTTTTAAGCTCTTGCTGTGATGCTTAATCTAAAAATATTTAAATCAGAATTGATTCACATAGTCACTTATGCAGGAAATATATTGGTAGAATAACTGTATTGTAACACTTTTAACAGCTTTTAAGTTCTGTCAAATTGCTTAAAACTTCTATACAACACAGTAAATTCATCTTATGATACCTATATATGAATAGAACTCACTAAGCCTCAATGTTTGAGCAATTTTAATCCATTATTGAACGCAGTTAAGTCACTTTTCATGAGAAATGACATCTATAAGACTGAATATAAGAGTTGTTAAATCTCTTATAGCTTATAAACAGGTAATTTCAGTCATCCTATGAATCTGATTCATTTATATATGCCTAGAATTGCATCATGTTACCCTTAACTATCAAAATTTCACATATCATGATTGTTGTGGCTAAAGTAATCTAGTGTGCGTCCTGCTTTAACCTTCAGCACAAGTTATAACTAGCTTAGAGAGACTGCCGACTTTCGCGAAGCGCAGGCAGATCAACAGAATTAAATTTCGATTTTATGTTATCTCCTAATGCTCGGTGCCAACCTCATACATGCACACATCAATGGTTCAAGAGCATCTCATATGTAGTTCAAGTTTAAAGAGTGAACAATCTAATATGTTTTGACATGCTGCAATACAAAGTATTGATCTGAAGCAAATTATAATTCATTTTTTATCTGCGACCCTTTATGCATGATCCGAATTGCTGAAATCCTCTGTAAGAGTATCTTTATTATTATCTATCTGATATTTTGAATTGGAATTACTTATTATTTTACCATTAAGTCCCAGATTAGGGAGAAAGAAATCAACAGTATGCAAGCATTCTGACCAGGACTTCAGTATGGACAACACGGTTATCCTCTTCCGCCAGAGCACAACGGAAGCTATGCTCAGTTCACTATCCGCCTGACGCCATGGAACTTTACAGTCCAATCTTAATAACAAGAATCTTCTTCTTTAATTTGCACAACGATTTCTCGCAGCAACTCCTGAGACTTCATTGAGACTACTCATACTTTAGCTTTGATTCCTTCATTCTACTGTTGCGACTCCTGGTCTGCTGTCGACACTAGTGGCCTTTTTGCTGTTGCGATTGCTCTTCATCTTCATGCATACACAATTTACACAGTTGGGTGTTGCTATTCCCACACCAAATCTCTTCCAAGAGCTAAGTATTTCTGTGATCTCTTTATTGATTAGGTATATAAGAATTAGAAATCTGATTTTCCCCCAAGGCATACACAATTGCAATTTTGACTACTTGTATGTTTAATTTGATACAATGACTGATTAATATAGCAATTAACATATTAGAATCATTCTGAAATGAATTCATAGCTCATTATTTTGAGTTCTAATTTTAACTCATAGCTCCATCTTTCAATTTCTTCTGTAGCACTCAAATAACATTGTGTTATCCCAATTGAATGTTTACTTTAAGTCAATTGAGCTCTTGAGATTCATATGATGTTTCTTATTTATCAGAGACTGAATAAATTGTAGCATGAGCTTCATGTGTTTTTATCATAAAATGAATGCATCAATTGCAGGGAAAAACCAATTGTAATAGCCTGAATTGGGCTGGAATACCCAGAAAACAGATAAGACTCTGCCGAATTTTCTTCCCATTGAGCCAGACCAACTAGCTTAATTCAAATATCTTTGCTTATCATTCTTCATGATGCATGATAAATTTTCTTTATGATTTTTAAAAGCAAAAAAAAAAAAATGAGGATGATGATGTATAATAATAATATTTATATTAAATCAACTTGTTATAGCTAGATAATTTTTATCACAGCTTCAATAGATAAGAAAAGACTTATATCGATCCGCAAGCATTTCGAAAAAGATAGATCTGCATTATCTTTTTTAATTTTTGATTATAAAGTTCATAATATTCATTACATATTTGAAATAGCAATTTTAAATTTAAAAATAATTTTCAAGCTAACATACAGTATAAATTGATCAAATGATTTACATAGTATCTGAATCGCATGTGATATCATGCATCATGATAATTAATCGCACAATCATCTATGATAGAAAACCTATTGAATTAATATGATGTATTTATAAGTCTGAACAAATTCCAATTTGATTGATTATATTTAACTATGGTATGCAATTAAAAGCATGAAGATCATTTTTAGTTTGCATCCATTTAATTTTATGAAATGTATAAGACATTTTTATGAAGTGTGAAGATACATATGAAGGACACTTCAGAGATGCGGCAGCCATCCAACAATGATGCACTGGGGGGCATGCTATAAAGAATTCAAATTTTTAGCTGTGAAATGAGTTAAATACTGCACGCCAATTAGGTACATCATTTCAATAATTAATTAGCGCAAAATAAATAATATTATTCGCCAGCTATATGCCTTGTACTTCTTAGCATAAGGCGACAATTGATAGATATTTCAAATGGCTCATACTTCACGAAGAATATTCAGTAAATACTTCAATTTATTCTGAACTTCTTCGAAGGGCGATACTTCATATACTTCGCATGATATAAATTTTTATTTGATACCTCTTATACTTCTTGCGGAAATCTGAACGCTCCAGTATGAATTATCATTCAAAAATAGGGATCTCTTTCAACCTATTATTTTCGGAAGGTGAATACTTCTACATTCGTATACTTCTGATTTCTCAAACAATGATTACTTCGGAATATTCATCTGGATATTTCTCATGTCTTATTTAAAATATATTTCATATTTTATTTCTATATAAGCTTCTCATGTATATAGAAGAATATGGGATATGTCTTAAATAAGAATTGAGAAATGAGAAATATCTGGATGATTTTTCAAGTATGCTTCTCATATACATTTCAGGTATATTTCTTACCGATATTTCTCCGTTCAGGAGACAAGATAAGGATAGTGGGTCTATCCCAAAGAGGGGACCCATGTAAGAGTCTTAATAAAATGATGGACCACACATAATTTACTCCATGCCCGAGATAAATTAAGTGTGTGTTCCTACTGAGCTCCGTGGCTAGGAGACATGATAAGACTATTGGGTCGGAGAACCCATGAAAGAGTCTGGATACAAAATACTCCAGGAACACCTTATTCTGGAAAGCGCTTACGATTGGCGACACAATCGTAATACAAACAAGAAGGGTATGTTCGGGACCAACCCTGTATCTTACCCCTGGCTCGGGTTTGTTTCGTATGTGTGGGATCTCGAATGTTATCCCGAATGTCATAACTCCGTGGAAGGAGGTGCTTCATTGCAAAAAATTCCAACCCAGGGTTCAAAGGAATCTTGTGGTGAAAAACTAACGATCAGTACATGTATACAAAATTTTATTTTGCAGGGACAAAAATACAACATAAAATGAAAAAGCACAAGCAACATCAACCACCACATTATGGTTCGGACGAGACGAGAAGTCATTTTCTTGAGAGTTTTTCTTCAAAACAACTCTCAAGAAAAGGGGGCATAATGTTAGTACCAAAAAGCTGCTCTAACACGTGGCAGCAACGTCAGTGTAGCTCAGCATTTCCGCTACCCACAGTGTCCCGATACACCAGTCTGAAGTGCAACTAGTCCGAACCATGGACCACACTCAAAGTCCGAAGCCCGACAAGAAAGCCCAGGCCATGCAAGAAAGACAAGCCTAGCGCTCCCGATGTCCCGATCTCATCAGTGGCTCATCAGCGATGTCATCGTCCCGATCCCGATCCGAAGTAACGTCATCAATGACGTCATCATCATCCCGGTCTCGAAGTACCGTCACGATCCCGATCCGAAGTAACGTCATCAACGACGTCATCATCATCACGTGTGCCCGATCCATCTCGTCCCGACCATGCTGTCCCGAACGTGCTGTCCCGATCCGGTCAATCCCGATAGACTTGGGCTGAACACATGGAAGCATTAGAGAGTGAGAGAGTAGACATGTGGTCACACAAGGAGTTGCCACGTCACCAACGCCTTTGACACGTGGGAGCATCATTACACGACACATCAAATGAGATTACACATAAAAGAAAAGGAAGCAGGAAAGAGAGAGGGGAGCTTCTTTTTCCGGGAAAAAACCCTAGGCATCTGGATTCTGAGAGCTTCAATGAAGCTTTCTATATTTGTAATCACAAATGAATCAATAATATCCCTCAATACTTCACTACCCGTGGATGTAAGCCATTAAGGGCTGAACCACGTTAAATCCTGTGTGCAATTTCTTCTTTTCTTTTGTTAATTTGATTGATGATTTTGGTTGTTTTGGGTGTGAGAATTTCTTCCCAAACAGTTGTGAAGCTTGATATCTTTTATGGACAAAACAATTTGGATGATTGTCTAGTTTATAATTAAAAATTCTAGTTTTAATAATAATTTTGTTTAGAAAAAGGTAAGGAATATAAAAGTAATTGAAAATGATTATCCATTGACTATTACAAAGGGATGTGCATGTATTTATACATAGACCATTAATATATGGCAGTCCAAGATTTAGGCAACCTATACTGACTGGACATATATCCTAATACGGTCCATATTGTGCATATCAAATTCGATCACATAGTAAATACTTTTGAGTTTTAAGCATGATCATAATCATGCTCAAGTTAACAAGCTTTGAACTAATTAATTTATTAAATAAAACATCGAAATTAATTTAATAAGAGCGGGGAGAAGATATTTCCCCGCTCTTGAATTTTTTTTCAGCCATATGCATAGTGTTTACCCTTAGTAAAGACTCCTGCGAAGCTGCTACTCAGAATTAAAAATAATATACTAACCAACTACTATTTCATGTTTCGACGCAAATCTACCATCTCACTCTCTCACATTCTTTCTGAAAGAGTAAAAATACAGAAATTATAATTAACGTTGTTGTGAAGTTTTGAAGAGAAAAAACAGTAAGGGTCCAACTGCCAACTTTAATTGGGACTTCGGAGCCCAAGAATGACCAGCAGAAGTAGAGAAAACAGCTCATTGCAAAATTTCCACGTGCTGTCTGAAAGAGAACGAATCCTAAGACCACACTGACCACCACCACCATCACTTCCTGCCTCCTTTTCTTCTAAACAATTTATACAACCAGTTAAGAACAACATAGAAAGGTGTTGATGAAACTTTACGCCTTTTTTCCCCTACTTTTTTTTATCTTTGTTCTGTTTCGGGTTTTGTTTCTCCAAGAACTTTATGGTTACGTCTTCTCACATTAGCTTACCTACCTTGGAGCGACAGTGGGACGAGCAAAAGACAGAATAAATTTAAATTTATTTTTTCATCGGTCTAAAAGTAATTATAATGGGGCAAATAAATATAGTTCTAGTCTAGATTTTTTACTGTTTAGGATCAAACCTGATCCCAAATCTAGACCAAACCTAATTATGGTGGAGCGTTCGCCTATCATTACGTTTTGCATCAAGCGTTTACTTAGTAACGCGTCTCTTGACAGGCGTTGCAGTGGAGTACGTCTCATGATCAAGCGCAACTCAAGATCACGCTGTAGTAGGCGTTAATATAAGAGCACGCCCCACCGGAGGTTAACTTATCTGAACACTTGGCTTGAGGCGTTGATAAAATGTACGCTTGTGTTGGGTGTTAACTTACACAAACGCCTAGAAGAGACATTCATTTACTCTAACGCATGTTGCGTGCGTTCATTTACCCAAACGCCTTTTCTACCAGACGCACATTCAAGCAGCCGTTTGTTTAGAATGTAGATCATTTGAAGAGCGGTTATGTTAGTGGAACTTACACAAACCCTTGTACATGTTTAGATATTTGGACTTATAAGAAAACATCTTTTGAGAAGAGTATTTTAGCTACCGATAACAAAGATGAGTCATGGAGTTGGTGTAAGGAGTTTAGTATAGTTCATCTGTTTGGCATTATAAACCAGTTGCTTTTACAAAGAGTGGTTTGAGCGTACAATTATAAGAGCGTCTCTCATCAAGCGTTCATGCAGGCGTACGTCTCTGTCTGAGCGTTGGTAAGCGTCCGTTCAAACCAAACGTTTCAGTACGCAACCGCTCAACGAACAGACGTCTCTCTACGCGTGCGTCTAACTTCAGACGTAAATTCTGTTAAGCCTGACCAAGTTATACTCGTTTAACCACTGCGTGTGAGACACACTCTAATAATTTTTTTAAAAATTTTTACTCTTTGATTATTCTCTTTGCTCGCCGTATGACTTAGAACCTCAAACTTTATTTTTATTTTTTGCTATAAAAGCAAATTGGATGCACTACTTGTTGCACAAATAAGAGTCTAATATGATCATGATGAGTGATCCACTCCACTACTATTAACATCATATCTAGAAAAGAATATCAAAAGATGATTTATATGTCATGATAATATTCATTGGTACAACGGAAATGATATAGGACGACCCCTTTTTATATGGATGGAGTTAATTTAATTTTGGGTTGAAACACTGTTCACATGCTGCACCATGTGTGTTCCAAATATAGTAGTTGATAACGTCCACAGACTGTTTAGTTTAATTCCCACATTCTTTGCCAGGGAATGGATATTCATGAGAATGAATGTAGTGAAATTATTAGTTTTACAATTATTATCTTAATCAAACTATAAGATCAGCTAACTACGTGTATACAGAAGCGCAGAGTTAGCTGTGAAAAACGATCGTGGAACTCGTAATTATTAGTATTCCTTTTTAGGATTAGTTTTTTATATCACATTCCTGCTGTTAACATTATCTTCTAATTCTGACAAATTGTGTTCTTGTTGGGAATAAAAACCAACTTCCATTCTTGCAGGTTTTTTTTCTTCCTCTTCAAAATGATTTCTATATTTCATTGTCATTGACCTTTTTCAATCACTATTAAACACATAGGTGTTGTTCACCCAAAATTATAAGCGAGGGTGCACAAAATGCTACCACAAAGAACCCAGCAGGATTGCGGGCGGAAATAACATTCATTTGACAGACCAAGCTCTGATAGGCGTAAACTTGAGAGAACAGAAGCATTTTATATTATCAAGTTCCAAAATAATTACATTTTCGCCTCTACAACTTCTGCTTTATATACATTTGAATGCGCATCAACAAATTGCTCGACCGTAACAAATTGATTCTGCATAGAGATTCCTGGACCATTTTTTCTGCAACAAAGAAAAAAACACAAACTATAAAAATTTCGTCAACTATGTAGGTAACTAGACTAGAGTCATAATCACAGACAATATAAGATTCATGTTTGCATAGTTGAGGATCTGTCAAACATCATAATTGGTTGCATCACAATCATAGATCATTTTCGTTTATCAAGTTACGACATCAACAAATTATGATATCATTTAATGCTTCCAACATATATTTTGGAAATGCCTTATTGGAGTTCTTTTTTGTAGTTGCAATTTTTCTTTCAGTTATGTTAGGGAAGAAAATAACCTACCTCCAGATCGGTGGTCGGAAAAACACAACCCCGAAGTGTTTCTTGAATATATTTCACCTTCATTTTGCTAAGTATGAAGGCAACTTGATCTGGGGTAGCTGCAACACACGTTATTCTATATCCACTCCTCCATCTCCGACGTATTCCTTCACTCGGATATTTAAAATCAAGCTCCAGAACCTTTTTTTTATTAGAGTATCAAGCAATACATGTAAGAATAGATACACACAATTAGTACATGACTATGTATCATGCAAATGCTGGCAAACATTTGGCAAAAAGGAAGAAGATCCGCCACTAGGAATTTCTCAAGTCGAAATGATTACCTGGTCAGAAAGACCGCTGTTCTTGGACATTACAACGCACCAGTAGTTGCCAGAGGTAGCCATAGATGTCACTTGGTAATCCTCTTTCCATTTTGTATTAATCCATTTGATAGGAAATGAGCCATCTACTTGGTAGCATTGGTCAGTGTAAGAGGTTCCTACAAAAAAGAAGCATCACACAAAATAAGTAAAGGAACATTCAACATTTCAAAGAAAAAGAATTTCCAGTCACTTTGCGGGAACATTAATCTCCACAGCCTAAAAAGATTTAACAACAACAAGCCCAAGTATTAAAAATACACAAGATGAAAACCAAAGGGATATAACGAACCTTGCGACATAACTACCAAAGATTTTCTGTTGGCTGCACCAGAAAGGGATGTGATGAAGAATTTCTTTTCCCAATGATTTGTTATATATTCCTGACGAGTACCAAAAACGGAATATCATCATAATTTGCAATTGGAAATACCCCACTCAATATATATTGCCTATGCATCTGCTTAACATAAGAAGACAAACCTGATGCAAGAATTTATCTGACAGGAGATAAACCTGGTCACTGAATCCTGTTCCTGCATTCATGATAACGGCCCATTGATTTGGTCCATCAGAAGCCACACAACTGATGTATAAACCATCATCTGCTACACCCTCTTCTATAAGACGGCCAAGACGTAAGTCTGATACATTAAAGTGGTATCTGCACACAAAAAAATAAATTAGTTGGGTTTTTTATTTTTTTCCTTTTACCTTTTCCCAGTTGGTTCTTCACTTTCTGTTAATTGAGAAAATATGGATTAGCGTAATCCAAAGTTCACAAGCAAGAGCAATTATGACTAAAGATACACTCGAAGTTGCTAACTAGATGTTTTTATATATGTAGTATAATCAGATTCAAAGAGTGTGATATATAAATCATGTATAAGCTTACTTTTGCTTCATACTACGGCGTGGATTATAAACTAATATCCACCGTGAAGCCGGATGCCCTAATCGTAATTTCTTCTTTGGCTGCTCTTTGTCCTCAAAATTTACAGTAAACCTTCCGCGCTTTTGTACAACCTACGTAAAAATAAAATCACAACAAATAGTTATTACAAATATAATGAATAAATTCACGTTCAAAATAATTAAGCCAGCGGTAATCATTTGTGACACTCATGTTACTTACCTTTAGTGCTCCATCAATACTGATTGGCGGCACGGGATTGCAAGGCTCAATAAGGCATTTGAAAAGTGAAACAAGTTCGGAATAATTTGGTACTTCGTCAAAATTCATATTTACCACGATCTCAACAAATTGTTTAAACGGAGGAGGGCAGGCAAAGCACAATGACTCTGGAGAAGTGGACATCTTCTTTCCACAAACACGGAAATTTTTAGTCTCTCCCTATACAAAATTAGAATTTAGAAAACAGAACCTCAAGAGAGACACCCACATATAGAAGGAACATCTAAAGCGATGGTAAACGAGTAAATTCATGTACCTGATACCCTTGCCAAGGTAATCCTCCTTTTAGAAGATATACTAATGTGTATGCTAGAGACTCCAAGTCATCCCTTCGACTCAATGTACGACCTAAATGTGCATGTACACTCGCATATCTTATTGTCCCCCTGTTAAGAAGAGTCTTAAAATACAGGTAATGAACAAATGGGTAGGAGAATTGAAAACTAACGAACCTGAAGATGTCTGGCTTCTGATCATAGTCGACATGCTGATTAGATGAGGTTCCCTTCCACCTAGATGCTAAATCACGTCACATTAGTGACAATAGCAACATTCAACAGGGAAATTGGGGTTTTTGACCCCATTGCTTGTTTTATTAAGACAGGATGTTTAAAATGACTTCCAAGTTTTTACATTGAGGTTTTTCATTTATAAGTTAGATATAACTATTACTAATATTTATAAAAGATGACATACCCAAACCAAGATCTACGAGGAATAACTTTTTCTCATCAGCAGTTCCAGGTTGCCCAAGTACAAAATTTTCTGGCTTCACATCTCCGTGTACAAACCTAGGAAAGAACCAAGAAAAATCGATTAAAACCTTGTCACAAGAAACATGTGGGCACCATTCTGAGCAATTCATACGAAATTTAAGTGAGAAAGTCAAGGGAATACCCTTTCAAGTGTATTCTCTCAAGAATAGCTATTGCCTCCATGGCAATGCAAGCCACCTTAGTTAGAGGCATCCTGAAAAACACAAAACAGTGCAAGATGCAGTGAATAAGAGAAGAAAAACAAATTTTCTCAAACGAATAATAAGAAAAGAAAGAAGACAACAAAATGTCAGTTTCTTACATCTTGCCAGCCGAACACCAAGCATCCCAAAGATTAGGCCCAAGCATGTCCATTACCTGAAGGATGCTTACAAATTTTTATCAGCTAAAATAAGTAAGTCCTCACATATATTTAGAGACCCTATATTCAATCTCACCATAATATAATAATCTCCGTGGCGACCCTTGTGGTGGACAGACGGCAAACCATAGCAGCCTTTGAGTGAGCTTCATAATCAATCAAACAAATTTTGAGATAATTCAAAAACTGTACTATGAATTACGAGTTTCTACAGGGGTAAAATATTACTTGTAGGCTTGCCACTCATAAGGCGGGCCATCAGTGCAACCTTTACTCTGAAAATGTTCAAACTTCAACGCAACCTAAAAGAAAACAAATCTTGTTATATAGTCAAATCTATTTTGATGGATTTACAAAATCAAATATTAATCTACACCAGTGTGTTAAAATAAGAGAGTGAAACAACATGATACAAATTGCTCAACAGTACCTCAGAGGCATTTGAACCAGTGCGGGTTGTACTACCAGATACCCTTCTACCTACAAAAACTTGACCAAAACCACCTTTACCTAGCTTCCTCTCTATCTTATATACAGGGGATCTGCCTACTTTAACCTGCAAGCAGCAATGGGAATATTTGGGGCATTTTCCCAAATTTTAAAAATCCGGGGCATTTCTCCAAGATGACCCCCATTTTAGGGCATTTCTCATATTTTCCCTATAAGTAATCAGAGATTAAAAAAAAAGCTTACACACCGTTTCTGGAATTGCACCTCTGCTTGCTTCTGCTACTTTAATCCCCACAGGTTTCTCTACGACCTCCAGTTCAGCCACTAAATTCTTATTTACTCCTTTATCAGTGCATACTTTCCCAGCACCTAAATTCACTTTCCTTTTAGCAATCACAGCCTTCTGTTTTACTATATCTAAGTGTCTAGGCTGTGTATTTAATTCAGCAAGCTGCTTGCTTCGCAACTCAGGCATTCTACCCATGCAAAATGTACACATTAAACTTATTACTTGAACATCAAACTCTTACAAATATCTTTTCAAATAATCCAATAGAACATAAAGGATCAAAGTATAAAAAATAAAAGGAAAATAATCTATATACAAAAACACACGCAAAACAAGATTTTTATATAGGTACAATCAAAATGTATATCAAGAAAACATGTTTTTTTTATAGAGCTTTTAATCTTTCGCTAGAAAAGACCAAATCAAAATCTACCAAAACCGAAACTAATGAACTGAAATAGGAGTGATCAGACTGTTAAAAAATCCAGACCAGGATTCAAATCGCTTAAAGAAATCATAAATATTCTCTCAAATAATCCTTATCACATACTCCATGCGTTAAATAAGTGACCTTTTCAAAGAAGATTAAGTACTTACGGATTTCTAGAAGAATACCTGCAGAACTAAAAAATCAAGGGTCAGTAAAAAATGTAGAACGATTGAAATTCTTTTGATTGAAATTTTATGGACCAAACAGACATGATTTCTTACTTTGGAGACTACGAAGAGAACATTGACATTGAGGGTGAGATAATTCCGGAGGCACTTTGGTCACGATTGAAAGTGATGGTGGTGAGAATAAAACGAAGATTTAGGAGATGGATTTGATTTAGTATCAGTAGGGGAAGCTTTTGAGCATGCAAACCAAATGTAGCCAATTTTAACTTCTTTAAATATTCTACTGCTATATATTGTCACCACGTGTGAGAAAATTTTGAACCCACGAGATAATATATTACTATATTGACTGGGATATATGGGCGCGGGCTTTGGGCTTTTTTGGTTATGGTAGTTATTTTTACCTCCAGTCCTACACTCCGCCCTCGATCAGATTAAAACCATTTGATTTGTCTGGCTCTGATTTAATATCTGGTAAAAACTAAAAAACAAACGGTCTGACATCTGAAATATGTTGTTAGTCCCAATATTATAAGGTGTAAAACACCCAAATTTATAGATTTCGTATGATTTATTCCTCAATTTAACGAGTGGACATCTGATCTACTTCTTGGTGAACTGGACACCAGTGGATTTTTGAAATCCGTAATTTTTACAGATAAAACGTGAGTGAAAATCACTCACCCGTTTGATACCGAACCCTAATAAATATTAGAATTTTAAAATCGCAGTTAAAAATATAATTGCAGATCTTCTTATCATATTAAAATTTACTTTCTTTTTACGAACGATTTTGAAAAACACATTCAATTTTGCTCAAGTACACACAATTCCTCAATGCTAAATTCACTCAAGTCGTCTTGTGCACTCGTCTGCTTATTGTAAAACCGTACCCAAGTAATAAATAGCATTCATTATAAAAGAGCTAGCAATACATATAGCAAGGGTAATATAGCTTGTAGAATGCCTCATTCATCATTTACCTAATCTATTTTCTCAAGTATCCTGCCAATCTACTATTACGTTTTTAATTCTTCTTGCAACGCCTGTGCATTTGATTACACACGATTGTTACATATATATATATAAACAAACTAGTACTAATCAGTAAAAAAACATACAAAAAAAAAAAAATAGAGGATTAATAAGCTTATTGATATACCCATATAAAAAAACTTTTTCAACCTAAACAAAACAAAATCAAATCATGTATAAAGATGATTCCCGTTGGTGTTAGTAATGTAAAAATGAGTAGTTCCAAGGTGATGAAATCTGCCAATCCACCCCCATCCAGTGCGCTCATCTGTTCACCTGTGTACGTCAAATCCGTTGGGTAATGAACCGGACATGAGTGGAAATCTCAAATCAGCAATATTAACGAATTGGACGCGGGTGATATCAAATCCGCATCCACCCATCTGTTGCTCACCCATACCCAACAATAAAGTCCGGTTACGTACTCAATTTTTTCGTTTACGATGCCATGTGGCATGAAAAATGTGTTTCGGCACTATCATAAAAATGGTAAATTTTAGTAAAATAATATACATAGTTTTTTTTTGTTGGACCTTTATCAATAAATTTTTTATTTGTGTATTTGGTTGGGTCCTTATGAAATTTTAGGTATAATAATATATTAATTAAGATTTTTTATATAATAAAAATATGTTAGAATAAGTAAAAAGTAGAAAAGGAAAATATATAATATCTAAAACAATATCCTATTGTTTGTGGGTAAAAACGATTAAAGGGTTAAAGGGGAAAAATGATGGAATAGGTTGTTGCCAGTCGAACCAAATCGTTCGAAGAGCAAATCGTTTAAACACCAAACATTTGTACTGTATAAGTACTTTTAAGATTCGAGAGATCGATCTATACGAAATTGGCATAAATCAAGAAATGATCGTTCCAATTTTGTTTCGGTCACAAAGGAAGGAGAAGGGTTGATCTGTAGGGAGGGAAGCAGAGAAGGTATTGAGATCAATGAGATTGAATGTCAATGATGATTGAGATGTGTTGAATTGTTGTGAAGACGAAAGTGAGTTTTCTGAAAATATCTAAGATAGTAGCTATGTAATCGTTCAAGTGTTTATGAGATAAAACTCTTGTTATTGTCGATAGGTTGAAGAACCTATTTATAACAGTGTAACTTAACACATTAATCTTGTAAGTGACGACAGTTGCAGAGAAGTGGAATCATGGTGAAAACTGACTTCATTGTGTTAGTGGGACTTGATAGTTGTACGACCACTATTCCATTCACTCCTTCAACTGCCTACACGACTTTTATACTTTCTCGTCGTGGGTATACTATTACACCGCACGTGTCGTAGGTCGCCGGACCAAAACCCTAGTGAATATCCCCCATGTGACATAATTGATGTCTCGAGCATGGTTGAGTCTACTTTATAGACATGTATTAATTGATTAGTTGTTGACCTAGCTAGATTTTCAGTCTTAGTATATTGATAAGTTTCGCATGTTGACTCATTGATGGATGAAGCATCAGTTGTGTGTTGAAACAAACAGTGGTGCTCAATAAATAGTAGACCTAGAGAGTCTGATCGATATTGAAGTTTATAATTGTAGCATGTCATTATGTCAGATGAGGAAACAATGATACTCAAATGATCTTGTTCAATGATAACCATAGGTCTAATGAGATTTTTGGATCGTCAACGACCAATATAAGCGTATATTTTACAATATTTGATATACGAAGCAAATTCGTATGAACATCAAGCCGTAAGAGCATCAAGTCGCATGAACGGCAACTCGCGCGAGCGCCAACTCATGTGAGCGCCAAAATATTTAGTTTCGTCTTTCTGTCTGTTTGTTCGATTAACAAAGTGGAGAAACTAATACTATTTTAATTACTGGCAGCATGATCAATTCCCCAGTCCCAATATTATCCCCATATTATGTTCTTTACGCACTTCCGAGTCTAGTGAAAACTTGGTTTGTGGGTAATCCCTTATTTTTGACAGTTTCAGTGTCTCCGTGTTGCCATAATATAATTGTGAAACTGTCATTTGTATATATTGTATTTTTGGTTGATCCCCAAATTTTCAGGTTATTAGTGTATGGGATTCTTTCTGTACATATCCAGTAGGTAGATTTTTATTTTCTTTTAGGCTTTTTGTTTATTTTTATTTTTGGTGTTCTTTGTTATTACTATCGTTTGATGTGTGTTACAGAGAATACTGTTTTTCTTGCGTCAATCAGGTGAGACGTTCCAATCCCTTCCCTTTGCTTTGCATTTGTTTCTCTTATTTATATTTATTGCATATCATTCTAGGTTGCACGGTTTGAAACATTGAGGACAATGTTAAATTTAGGTTTTGGGGTAGAGTTTCTGAAAATTGATGCCAATAAAGAAACTCTGAAATTTAGAAACTTGTGAATTATTCAGGATGACACTAACCATTCTAGGTAGATAGAAACATAGCTCTTATCTATATGAATTGGTGTGCCCAGGTGAATGGTCTATTCATATCTGAATGCACTCAGGTGTTAGAAATAACATGATAATCATTGAACAAGCATATCTCAGAATCATCATAACCATATCACTTTTTGTTTTTATTTTTGCAATTTTATGTTTCTCTAAGTGATTTGGTGGGTCCCTAGTATTGCCATAAGGTCGTAGCTCGGATGCGTTAGAATTTTAATTTTGTTGAAGAAAAATAAAAAAATGACACTTTGATAGCAATATGTGTGTGTTTTCCCTGTCTTCGTCGCCTAAAAAAGCGTGGAATAATCTGCTGAAAAGGAGCATGCGCTTAGATTCAAAATATCTAATCATGCAGTCGAAAAAAAGAAAAAAAAATTATGTATATAAATAATAATAATAAAAATAGGAGCATCCGAGCCGGACTTTATACTAATATTTTGGGAAACATCGTTCACCTTAGTCAACATATGCACCATTCATTACTTCCATTTTTATCTTCTAATCTATCCCTGTGTTTGAATTTGATTGATTTCGAGCAATGTGAATTTTTATCCAGCTTTGGATGTTCAATGATTATTTGAGTATAGTTTTGCATTCTTATATGAATTTTAGTACGCTGAGTACAAACTCGTGTACAACAATTGGATTCATACATGGTAATGATTCTTATAGTCAAAGAAATTAGTATGCCAACTAAATAACATGTTTAGTATCTATCCTCGATCGTTCACAGGTAGCTAAAAATTGGAGTACAGGTTTTGTGGGTAAACCTCTTGTAAACCCTCACGAGACTATAACTCGTCCGCTAAGGCCACTTAGGGGTTTAAAGGCTTATTACATATGCAAAATGTAGTCGCGATTCCTGCGAAAGTGAGTTAGGATTTTATTTTATTTTTAAACTAGTTTTGCTCGAGGACTAGCAAAATATAGGTTTAGGGGTATTTGATTAACACTAAATTCATACATTTTTACCGCTTAATTTATATTTGTTAGTGCCCATTTTTTATACTAATTTTAGTGTTTTATTATTTTTATCAATTGTGTAGGTAAAATAATAGTTGCAGGAAAATAAGGTTATGGATATGAATTTGGACACTTAAACTAATGTGCGTGTTTAGCCAACAATTGTTTCAGGTTGATGAAAAAGTAAAACAAAGTGGTCAGAGTGGGCAGGTGAAGGACGTGACTTCTTGGATGGTTGGCTAGGTGCTAGAGAGAGTAAGGTGATTGAGGCAGGTGAACTAAAAGAGAGGGCGTCTCAGTGATATTTGCGACTCTAAATATTCAGGAGTTATGTTTCACTTCAGTAATTATATAGAAATAGTGGTGGATACTAAAACCCTGGTTACTGTTTATCCCATTTGATTTATTTTATTAGTTTAGTTTGTTTTATTATTTTATTAATAAATCTAAAAATCCATAAATATTGTTTCTGATTAGTTAATTGAGATATTAATTGCAGTATTGTCCCCGCTGCCTGTGGTTTCGACCCGTACTTGCCATTGTCTGCATTGTAGACACCGTGCAATTGCGGTTATTTTATATAGGATATTCCGAAATCTTATCAAGGAATGACCAAGTAGATAACCGGCCAAGGGTGGGACCGGCTATGCTCAAAGCACGACTTTGGTAGTTAGCGGGACTATGCTTCGTGTATCATGTCGTCTCTCTAGTAATATTTTGGTATATTTGGTAATAATATTTGAGGAAGAGAATTTTGATGTAAAGACCAATTGGTGGGAAGACCAAAATTTTGGAAATATTAAAATAATAATATTTTAATACATTAGATGGTTGCGGGACCATTCTGTATTGTTATGCATAGCTGTCATAGTCCTAGTAGCCGGCCCAGTTCCGTTTATTTAGCCCATATTCGCCGTTATATCTTTATGACGTACCGTTATTTCTATTTTCGTTATTTTTATAATTGGTGTTTGCTGCCACCTGTCCTTGGCTTAGAGGAGGAGTTAGGGTTACGGTTATATTAATGACTTCCTTTGTTAGGTAAAGGGTATCTATGAATTAATGAATACTTGAGGATGTATTCTTCTTGAACCAGAGTTACCATTTCTATCAAACTGGTGTTCAAATCGTATAAAATATAGTACAATTGGTATCAGAGCCATTTCGATCTTGTGATCAAGATGGTTAATCCGACTGTGCGAGAGTTAGTTGATGTTTCTAAAGAACATGAAGGAAAACTTACTGAAATTAAAGACAAGTTGATTCACGTCTAAGAGAAATTTGATACGACTGATACTCACACCATAAATCTGGGTACTCAATTGACTGAAGTATTACCCATCCTTAAATCTAAGCCTGTTTATTTCAATTCCAATGGAGAACAAAGTGGTACATCTGGATCTAACTCAAACATAAATGATGGAAGATGGTTTTCATTTGGATCTCTGAATTCTCATCATGACCCAGATTCCTATAATCGCTTTCGAAAGTTGGGTTTCCCTCATTTTGATGGTGAAAACCCAAGGGGTTGGGTACAAAAATGTGAAAAATGCTTTCAGATTCACATAATTGAAGAAAACCAGAAGGTGGGCATTGTACCCATTCATTTAGATGGTCGTGCTGATAAATGGTTTTTAACTTTTCAGATTGGTAAAATGGGTATATCATGGAAGGATTTAGCTGAGGGTATTTGTGCTAGACTTGAGAGTCCCATCAATGATAGTTATGTAGGCTCTTTCAAAAAATTATCACAGATTGCATCTGTAGAAGAATATTTTGAATAATTTGAGGAACTCAAAACTTTGATGTTAAGCAAGAATCAATTCTCACTGAAGAATATTTTATATTGAATTTCATTAGTGGACTCAAGGAGGAGATTCAGAATTATGTGTTAATGTTTCACCCTATTTCTTTTATGTAAGCTTTTTCTCTAGCTAGAATAGAGGAGCAAAAATGCTTCATGCATACTAAGGCTGCTAAACCTTTCCCCAAATCATTCACAAACTCTTTTGCTATTAGTAGACCCTTTACATCTTCAAATTTTCACCAAAACCCATTTTAACTACTCCTACCACTCCTAAAACACCAAAACTCACTTCAAAACCCTTCCAGCATGCTACTTCTGCTACTAGCCCACCCACACCTCTCATTAAAAGATTGACTCAAGAGCAGATGCCAGCAAGGAGACCTAAGGGGTTATGTTATAATTATGATAAGGTTTATAAACCTGGACAGTGGTGTAAAAGGAAGCAAATATTCATGCTTAGTGCTAAAGTACCAGAGCCAGAGGGTGAAGATGGTGATGAGGAAATTTTTGAGGAAGTTGTTGATTCTCCAATATAATCTGATATGGAGATATCTATCCATGCTCTCACGGATACTATGACGGGTGATACCGTTAGAATCCCTGGTATTCTAAAGAAACAAAAGATTTCAGTACTAATTGACATAGGGAGTACACATTGTTTTGGGGATTCTGCCTTGGCCAAGCAATTAAAGTATGTCATTCAACCTACAACTCACATGTTAGTGACTATTGCTAATGGAGAAAGAACTATTAGTACTGGCATTTGTGCTCAGCTTCAGTGGTCTATGCAAAGATTCCAATTCTCAGAAGATTTGAGAGTGCTTCTATTAGGTGGGTGTGATATGATCTTAGGTGCTGATTAGTTGAGGAAGTTAAGATATATATTATTCAATCTGTCCAAATTGAGCATTTCTTTCAAGCACCAAGGTGAGACTATTACATTAACAGGAAATCCAGCTAAAACTTCTTTTATGATGATGAATGTTGTTGTAGTAAAGGATTTTTTCAAGAAAAATACACATGGATTGATTGGTCATCTATTCTCTGTCACCAATACTCCCATCCAACATCCCATTCCTCCTATTATCTCTAACTTACTTCAAAAATGCGTTTGGGAACCCAGATATCCCAACCTAGATTGGGTTATCCCTACAAAAACGGTTATTTTGTGTTTGTTTCATACATATTCCAACTATGGATTGAGATATCAAAACCTTGTGTGATTTTCGAACACCAAAAAAACAGGATTATGGTATTCTCCCGTATACTTGTTCTCCCTTTTTCTAACCAAGAATAGTGCAACAGAATCCACACTACTAGAACCCACGAAAGATAAAAACCTTTTTCTTCTGCTTACTCCACAGGCTTCATACCCATCTCCGTTGAAATCTCAGGTATAAAAAAAAGAATTTTAACAAGGGATAATTGTATACAGAGGTTCTTCTCCTTCCTCCATTGCACCAGGTAAACTATCTCTCTCCCTCTGTTGAAAACCTTATCTATTCAATATTTGTTTGTTTTTTTTTGATTTTTTCCTGAAATATAATGGATTTGTTGGTATTTGGGATTTACTTGATAAAAATGGTCAGAACTGGCTCTGTCGAGCTAAAATTTAGTTGAATTATGGAAATGCAATGTGGATTCTTTACTGAAGTCTATTCTTTATAAGCATTAAATGTTTGATAAAATTCCTCAATGGTTTGTTATCTGCATTTTAGGTAGTAGATTGAAATGACGGTTTTATTTGAACTTGTACTTAAACTAATTAATCAATAATTAGGCTTACATAATTACGCATAATGTATATTGGATCAAGTCAGTATCAATTATCTGATTGCATTATTGGTTTGTACATTTAATAGTTCAGCTGATAGTATGGCTTGTCTCGTAAGTAGAGGCAATAACTATTGGCTTTTTAAGATTAGTAAAAACTAAAATAAGTTACTTATATATGGATTTCATCAGCAATTATCATTAATCTATCTATAAACCAATGTACACGCAATTATTAATAATCTTACTTGATTAATAGATATCTAGATTTGGCTTAGACTAACACTAATAATTTACTCTTCAAATGCAGGTGAGACCAAAGTTGAGGCATTTAAAGAACAAAATATTTTACTTGTACCATGAGATGATTGAAGTTTTAGGAGATGAACTTGCTATGAGCACTAAGGGAACGACTATAGGAATGATGAAAACTTTGGAAGAAGATGAACCATTGCCTCCCCCACCAATTGATTTAGATTTGTTCGAGCTCTAAAGTCAGAAAGTTCACAATTTTTTGGCTGAGTACATTGATTTAACTATGTTGAACTTATGATCTATTCCTAATTTTCTAACTATTCGCCAGCCTTTTAAGCAATAATTCCCGTATGTACTGAAAGGTTTCGAGATAACCTATTACCGAACTTAGATTTGTTTCGAGATAATTTATTACTGTATTTATGATGGACCCTTTAATTTGATCATGTATGATGATACTGTTTGCATCTTTTTTCCACTTGTACGTAGTGGTTATAGAACTTTTCATCCTATCCTTGTTTCATTTATGTTTGTTTTTTTTTGTTCCTATTGATTACTTGTTAGATTTTAAGGTTCAAGTTTAGTATCCTCTCTCGAGCCACTGATCCACTTCAAATTTCATCACCAGTCTGTGTATGGCAGTCCACCCTTCACCATCTCCAGCTCCTTAATCACCAACAACAGCTAGTTCTTCCACCAAAATCATCGCCACTAGTGCATATCACAACCGTACAGCACTTATTACAACCAACTCCTCCACCTGAACTGCCCGAGTTTGAGTTTCTTACTCTCGGACTTTTAGGAAGGTAGATAGTGACGTTATATTTCATCTACATTGACCTACTGCGGATTAAGTGGCAAAACAAACACAATTTAGCTTAACCCAAAATATGATATAATTTCAGACAAACATCACTAAAACTAATCATTCTCAAGGTTATCATAAACTAAATTAAGATAACTGATAAGTGCGTATTTTATATATTTGGAGTGTCAGTTTCATACACCTAAGAATGAAGTTATTCCGACTTCGTATGAGAAAGTTATAAGCAAAATAAAAAATAAGGCAAAATGGTCATTTCAAGGGAAACTACTATTGGCACTCCGTCATATGTTAAGGGGCATCCATTTTGTTAATGGGCATACAAGTCTCAAAGGAAATGCTAAACACAGTCATGTCTTTTACTTAGGGGCAACTTAAATTTAAATATTGTTAACGACACCAACTATTCTTCTTGGGGGCACCATCATCTTCTCTTTCGACTGCAACATGAAAAAAACAGGTACCGAGAGAAGAGGCGCAATTTTGTGGTTGAAGAACAATGGTCGATTGTTCGTTGGTTACATGAATTATTGGCTAATGGCAGAGAGGTTGTTGGTTTGTTCACGACAAATATTTTGGCAGTTTCGAAGATTATGATGGAGATTGATCACGTGTAATGACCCGACCTTCCACTGATATTGTCCCCACTTAGCCATTGTGTTCATTCGACAGTGTGGGGTTTTCTACGAGCACCGCTATGGTCATCCAGCAGCAGCTTTCCGGGAGGTCACCCATCCCTGGATTACTCCCGCCCGAGCATGCTTAATTGCAGAGCTTTTTGCTAACTCTGGAGTCAACTGTGCCGAAAAGGCCTCGGTGTTAGGAAAGGACAACTATTACTTATATTCCATTCGGCCCTACCTGCCGAATTAGGGTATTACAATACCACCACCTTAAATTGGAGTCGTTCTAGGCTCTAGAATATATTCAAGCCCAGATATCCGATGTTCCCTGCCCCTCGTGAGACCAGTACCTGACACAACCCGTCCATCGTACTCTCTCACCCTCGGTAGGTGACCCTCCGTCGGCTCTGATACCATTTGTAATGACCCGACCTTCCATCGATACTGTCCCCACTTATCCACTGCGGTCATCCGTCAGTGTGGAGTTTTCTACGGGTACCGCTGCGGTCATCCAGCAACAACTTCCCGGGAGGTCACCCATCCCTGGATTACTCCCATCCGAACATGCTTAACTTACCATTGAAAAGATCAAAAACACCATAAGTATAAAAAGTTTAAGTTGTACTTGAGATTAAGTTTTCAGTTGTGGTTTTAAAATGCTTTAAGCAATCTAAATTGTTAGTTCCGAGTGCCATCTATGAATATGATATAATAAGTATCACCGGAACAAAATGCAATTGGTGATGGTCTATATATATCACAAGGCACAAGTTTCAAGAGGTGAAAGAGTAGTGTTAGTAGACATACTAAAAGACAGTTCACAAATTTGGCATTGATGACAAAGTGAAGAAGATTTACCTCAAGAAGTAGTTATTTGAATATTTTTCTCCTTCTGCAAGTGTTGAAGTATTAATGCTAATAAAAGACCTAGTCTGGTGCAACAACTAAAGTAAAAGAAGTATGTTTATCTATTTTAAAGAGTTGTAAAATATAAAATATTTTTTTCCTCCCCTCATCCAACACTTGACTTTTATCAAGATCTTTGATAACGTATCATGTTGGAGAGAAAGTAATGAAGCATATCAATTTTCTTTGACAAACTTTCCAATTGACAGAAGGTTTTGTGCAATTTGAGGCAAATAAAGAACATCTCCAAGATTGAATTCAGAAGTAGACGGTTGTTAAAATAACATTACCAATTGAAGAAATAGGTAAGAAACTACCATTACCAACCATAACTTTATCACTACCAGTGTAAGGACTTGAATTTTATATGAGATCAAAATTGTTAGTCATGTGAGTTGTGGCTCCAGTATCCGGCGTCCAATGCTCACATCCAAATAACGAGAAAGCAGTTGTACAACTAAATTAAAGACCATAAAAGGCTTTTTCAACTGTAGAAGGCGGAATATGTGAATAGCTTGCAGCAGTATACCTATAAGAACATTTGATATCGGAATGTCATTTTTTTTCAACCTAATATTCCATAAAAGCATAATCAACAAAAATTGAAGTAGATCTAGCAAGATCCTTACTACTAAAAGAATACCTTTATCAAACTCAGATTTCAGAGAAGAATCACTAGTCTTAGAAGATTTTTTAGCATTAGGCTAAGATTTTTTTTGGCGAGTATAATGCAGAAGTATTTGTAGGATCAAGAAACACATTAGAAGGTTTATCTTGTCTACTTACTATACATTGCTCATGATTCAAAAGTCTAGATCTAAGAGTAGGACAATAGAAAACAACATCCCTATTATGTATTATAATGATGAACTAATCAAATTCAATACCTAAACCAATTTAAGGAAAACATTACCAGATCTGAATCAACAACAATATCACCTATAACAACAAGCTAATATGAAATCGACTTGATCTTCATGAGATAAGTAACAATAAACATATTGTTTTAATTCAAATTTTGTAAACGTTTTTTTAACATAGATCTTTTGGAGAATGATTCCTCCATAAAGTTAGATTTGAGATGATCCCATATTTCTTGTGAAGAAGTAAAACTTGAAACATCAGTTTGAAAAAAAAAAAAACCACAAAGAGAGTTTATGTTATACAATTGTAGATGGTGGGTTTTTATCAAGGGTGAAATAGTAAAATTATATTTTCGACCCGGGTTTCAGAAATATTAAACCTTTGAATTCTGCAAAGAATTCTAAGACAGGTGCTCATCCCTGTCTCTCTATATGTATGACTGAACTTGTCAGAGTACTACATATACGATCAAATTTACTGAATGAATCAATATTCATCACTGTGCAAAATCATTAGAATAACACTGGTGTTAATTACGACATTCTCAGATGTTCTATGATTTTTACATAACAAATCTCAAGCTCCTAGATAGATTGCCCACTAGTATATACCAATTTGAGTATCATTTGGCGATATATTCCACAGCTGAATTCCTAAAAATTACCTTGTGTCGACATTCATTCTCAACTGATGATATTGACCTAATAAAATACCTATACAACTTTGAATATAAGTATGTAGCAAGTTACATAAGAGTTTACTCGACTAAAAGTACCATAGTTGTGCTCAGATACCAAATTAAAAATTATGCTAAACACAAAATATAGCTCATACTAGCTAAATGTGTCCCTGGTTATGATAATCTTTGCTTAAGGAAGCAACTAACATGAATGGCACAAAAGATAATTCAATTTAGGGCTTGAGAAACACTAAAATTGAGTAGCAACACTTATAAGTGTCTCAACAAGCCAACTAAGCCTTTTAACCCTAATTCAGTAAAGGGAACGACTCAAAATCAAATTTGGAATGTTTATAAGCGTCGTAAATGACTCACTTGGCTGGCCAAGCACTAGCTTGTTCGTCCAAAGTCTAGGGGCTAATGCCTCATCTTCTTATACGCTTTAGCTACCTAACATGATTGTCTGCCTTAAATCCATGGACAAAGCTTGTCCCCCATAGCCTAACAAAGTGTGTCGTCTTAGTCGTGACTACACAACTTGTTTGTCTTAGGATACAAAGCTTTGTCCTTCTTAGTCTTGGCTACAAAGCTTGTCCGCCTTAGCTGACTACAAAGCTTGTGCGTCTTAGGCTACAAAGCTTTGTCCGTTTAGCTTGACTACAAAGCTTGTACGTCTTAGTTTGATCAAAGGCTTATCCGTCTTAGTCTTGACCATAGGCTCATCCACCTTAGCAAGACTTGCTTGTTCACCCTGGAAATACTTGCTTGTCCATCTTACCATGTCAATACTTGCTTGTCTGTCTTACCCTAGCAATATTGCTTGTCCTTCTTATCCCAAAGAAGGCTTGTTTGTCTTAGCCATAAGCAGTCTTGTCTACCTTACCTATATAAGATTGTCCGCCTTAGCTACCTGATAGACACATTTTAGTGTCTAATTTGCACCTTAATTTCTAGTGAGTTAGTATTCGATTGTGTGTCTATTACGTGTTTTTATGCTTTTGTAGGTACATTAGAAGAATAAAGATTTGTGGAAAAATTGGCTCAAAAAGTGTTCAAAGCACCCGGGAAAATGGATCAAGGCACCCACACTTTGGATTGGGGCACCCTTGGATCGGGATGGGCTGGATCGGACCAACTCAGCGGGTCAACTCAGCCCAGTCAACTCGGTCAAAGCCAGTTGACCGAGTCAAACCCAGTTGACCAGGTCAAAGCTTCATCGCAAACAGTTCATCGGCAGCAAAACTCAAATCAGATTTTCTTTGCGGTTTCAGCGCAAATTGATAGTTACCCAAGTTAATTAAAGGTCCGTATAACCTATTAGAAGCATCAGAGCCGAGTAATTTGGGCCATAGAAGCATGTATTTGGCCGGATTCCTGTTTCAATTGGGAAGAGGATTTGCGAGTTGTTTTAGAGAGTTCTATTAGGTTTAGAACTCTCTCTAGGGTTTGTAGACCCTATATAAACCAAAAAAATCGAAGAAAAAGAAAGACAGAAGCCTAGGGAGTGATTCAGAAGAAATCCGGTGAAGTTCCGGTGCCGCCGGTGACCTGCTGGTGCTCCGGCAGGCGTGTTCTTCATCCACCATCACCGAAGAAGACGACTCAGTAACATTTATAAGTGTTGATGTTCCACTGTTGCAGCTCTGCTCCTGTTGCGTTAAGTTTTGAACGTTCTGTTGCTTAAAGCTCTTTGTAACAGCTGAACCCTGTTCTGTGACACTTATATACGTATCTGTTCAGCTGTTGCACTATTCTTTAACCTTGTAATCAATATTTTGAGCAATGAAATCAACTTTTGAGCAAGTTTTCTTCACCATGGGGTAAGTTTATTTACTGGGATGATGGATAAGGTATTTTTCTCAATTTTATGTGATTTAATTATTTTCTAATAATTATTTATAATTCTTTTATTATTATTTGCATGGATTTAAATTAGAAAAAAATGGTTTTTATTAAATAGTTGTGTTCTCTTTTGATGGGTCATGCTTAGTTAATTACTCTTGATGTCTCATGCTTAGGATTTACAATTATTCTTTTAGGAAACATATTTTTGGCAAACTTGAATTAAATTGTTAAAAAGAATTACATGATTAATCACATGAATTGTTAGAAATAACTGAATCTTGATTCCTGGTTTTTCCCATATTTTCTAAAAATCATCTCTAGTGTATTTTCCTGATTTTTATTAGTTTAGGTTAAGTCCAATATTTTCTAAAATCATTACCTTCACAAGTTCGAGAATCGAACCTCTTTATTTACCACTTTCTAAACCACATCACTACCTAGTTTAGTTTGTCCTCCTTAGATACCTAGCTAATCTTGTACGTAGAAGCTCAACTTGTCCGTCCAATTCAAGTCTCTTGCGTTGTCTATCACATCCATACCTTGACTCACACACATATATTTTCATGTGTGGCCTCACATACATATTTTTTTTATGCTCAGCATGCTACACTTATTTTTCTACAAAAAAACACGTCAATGCTAATTGACCTATTGAACTCACATGTTTTCTCCATAAATAAAATAAATACATATTTTATTTTAAGTTGGTCTTGCTAGACTCATCTGGATAGTCAAGCAGGGCAAGTCATTAGTCAAGAGACTAACTAAGCAAGTCTCATTTGACTCCACATTAGTAGTATTTAATGTTACAAAATTTACACGAGATATCAAAGATGTCATAAATGGGGGGATATTCGCTAGGGTATTAGTCTGGCGGTTTACGGCACGTGCTGTAGTTACGCATCCACTAAAGAGAAAATCTTTGGAATGTTCGATTAGCAGTTGAGTAGAGGAGTGGTGGGTTGAGTAACCGTCCTTTCACCCTCAAATGAAGTGGGGAACAATCACTAACACTTTCTCCACCATCTCCACTTCACCACTACTCCACCATCGACACTTTCTACACGAGATGAGGTCAGGTGAATGGTTATAATGGCTATTATAAATAGATTTCTCAATCTATTGAACAAGGGGACGGAACAACACGAATCGAGCAACTTGATTTCTATACCATCTTCTCATTTACAGAGAGTTGTTCATAGCTATTTTATAACTATTACATCCTACAAAGTATGATACTCTGACCTCAGTCTTTCTCTCGCTTCCCTTCCTAAGACCAACCAACCCTTCTCCTTCTCCTTTGTGACTGAAGCAAGACTGGAATTACCATTGCTTGGGTTTAGGCCAGGATTGTACAGATTGATCTCTCGAATCTGAGGAAAGTACTACCACAGTACAAATGTTTAAGGATTAGAAAAATATTCATCTGCTTACCCCACTTGTCCTAATTTACCCTCTAAATTGGTTTTCTCCAGAAACAACAACCCATGGCAAATCCATCCAAATGCTCAAACATGTTGGAATTTGGATTTACTAGTGACGAATCTAAAAGAAATTAAGGTGGTTTAACAACAGATCCATCAACATATCCTAACAAGTCATTACTCACTAGAACATTGACAACCTGATTTTTCCAAAGAATGTAGTTGGTAAAATCTAATTTGACGGAGATAATACAATTGATATTATTGAAAGGATTATGAGTTAGCTCTAATTCTTTAACGGAAGCAATAAATTGTGACGCCATTAGAGCTGAAATTTTCACACTAATGTAGAAATTCAATAGCCTAATCAGATACCACTTAGAAGTTACTTTGCGACTTAATTAAGTCAATAAAGTCAGAAGCTAGTTTGGGAACACAATTTCATAATGACTTCTAGAATAAAAAAAAAAAAAAAATTCTGAAGTAATATGTTTTTGCTTATAACTTATAGGATTGACTTCTGCTTCTGGTATCTAAACACTCTATAAGAAAATTGGTCAAGATAAATTTAAAAGAAGGAAAAATGAAGTTAAATTTTTTTATAGATCGAAACAAACCCATGATACCATGAGAAATTTTGTTTCCATTAATTACAAAAGTTAAAAGTTATAGACTTTGGACATTGACTTTACATACATTCCAAAACAAAATAGCTCAGAGAGAAAAGCAACATTATACTCGCAAAGATTGGGATGATGATAAAACCATAATTCAAATCGTATTTTGAATTAGAACAAATACAATCTTTTCCATCAGACATATTTGTTGATGGTATCTTTTCGAGATAAACAAACATATACACTGATGTAATTCCCCTTATAAGTAGTGATGTTTGATTCTCAAACAAATCACAACCAAGTTTTCAGTTTTCTCTCTTCTAAACATCATCAGTAATTCTCAAATAGTGTGTTCTTAGTCGAATCAAGGGATTACAATCTTTGGATTTGATTGAGGTATTAGGGCTTCACTTTATCCTGAATGCATTGATTCACTGACCTATTGTATTCACGAATTTATTCGAAAGTATCGAATTAATTTTTTAAAAGAATCAAATGATCCTTGAAGTCACTGCCACACCATTCTCTGTGTTCCTTTTCATCCTCCTAATTGACCCAATTTCCAACAAACTCATAGTCTCACAATTACACGTGCTAAGAATCTCATCCCTTCTTATATAACTCCCAAAATTAAATCAAATGATGCAATTATTATGTTACATTTTGCATCCTAGATGACAAAAGAAAAACAAAGAAACGAAAAAAAGAAACATGATTCCCTTACGACAACAATATTATACTACTTTCCTCCCAGGAAAAATGATACTTTCACTTGTTCATTTTTACCTAAAAATAAACCAAATTAAAAAAAGAACTAAAAATATAATTTTTCTTAGGACAGAGGGAGTTAAAGATAGGTGATGCGTCCCATCTCTATATATTGGGTATCTACGCAATTTGCTCTGTTTTAACGGTAACATTGTGAGAGATATTCATTATTCATTAAAGACTGCTTAGTTTATGACGGATGCCTCCGTTTATTTGACATTGGCCATTTATTCTGTCATCCGCCGCAGCATAATTTGTCAATCCCTCCAGACACATTTAAGAGTCCATGAGGATTTTCACTGTGTCGTTTTTGCATACTTGTCCCGTCTTTTGGTTGAGCTATTCCATTTTGTGCTCGTCTTTAATTTGCTTACACCTCTTTCGCCATTAAAAATTACAATCCATGGCCAAAATACTAAGCGTAACCGTGTAAGAATAAAAAGGGAAACGGGAAAGAAAATGAAAAAAAAAGAAGAAAAGAAGTGGTAGACAGTGACACCAAGTTGGCATATCCTCTTGGTATAGCAAAATGGGCTAAGTAGAGCCACTAGTCCCATCTCTCCAATTCAATCCAAACCTCCTCCTCCTATTATTCTTCAAAACTCTTCAGCAAATGGAAATCTTTGTTTCACTTTCTTCTCTCTCTGATCAATCAACAGAAAACCAAGCAAGCAAAAGACAGAGAAGTATATAGAGAAAGAACAAATCATGTCAATGGCTTCCAGTAACTACCCATCTCTATGTTCTACAACTTCATTGCCAACAAACACACCAACAAAGCAAAACTTATTTCTCTCGTTTCCTATCAAGTATCAGCTCAATCTTTCCAGGACTAACCCCTCATTACAGAAGAAGTTGAAATCTTCATCCAACATATTAGTACCCAAAGCATCATCCTCACCCCCATCGCCTACTGAATCCAATCCACCCAAACCAGAAAATGGTGGTGGTGAAGGAGAAGAAGTCGAAAAATGTGAGGAGTATGAAGTAGAATTGGACCAACCATATGGTTTGAAATTTGTCAAGGGCAGAGATGGAGGTACTTACATTGATGGTATTGCTGAAGCTGGAACTGCTTACAAAACTGGCAAATTTGAGGTTGGGGACAAAGTTATTGCTACTAGGTATGTTCTTTATAATCCTTCTCGATTTTCCTCTATTATTATCCACCATTTCAAATTGTCAATGACTCCAATTTTCGCAACAAACCCTAGAACTTTTATTGAAATTAGCATTTCAAAGAACTTTACGTGCAACTTGAAACTTCATTTTGCAAAATTGAGTTGAATACAACAATGACATGTTCGCGAATGATTGTGTCCAAAAATGTTTACAGTGCAGTGTTTGGGACAGAGATATGGCCTGCTGCTGAATATGGAAGAACCATGTACACAATTCGGCAGAGAATTGGCCCGTTATTTATGAAAATGGAGAAACGATATGGTTAGTTTGGCGACTTATAATCATTAAATTACCATATAATTTAAAGGCAGATGTTATCCACATTTTTTCATCATAAATCCATCAACAGAAAATATAAACTGTCTGATGAAATCAGGTCTAGAAGAGTTTTAATTATATGTCAAGATATCAATTATGGTAAATTTATGATTCCATATTCACCAAATGAATGTGTTTGAATTTACCAGGTAAGTTACAGACAATGGGTGAGCTAACAGATAAAGAGATTCTCCGAGCTGAGAGGAACACTGGTAATGTCAGCACCAAACTGAGAGAAATTCAAGTAAGTACCGTGCAGACCAACATTATTCGATTATCAAAAAAGAGATTAAATTTTTACTATAATGATAAAAACAAAATGTTTTTCCTAGCTCTTTATAAATTTCTCCAATGATGAAATTTGCAACTGTACCAGTTTAGTACTTGAGATTCTTGAGCATATTTATTTGCAGATGCAAAACTACCTGATGAAGATGGAACAAAAGCAAAACAGAGTAAATGACCTTCGCGAAGGACTAAAGTTGTATAAGTAAGTCACTAAGTAATACAGTTCTACAACTACTTTTATTTTCTATATTTCTGTGTTTTTTTATAGCGTACTTTATATTTGGTTTACTAGGGGAAAAAAGTATGACGAGGCACTGGAAAAATTCGAATCCGTATTGGGATCAAAACCAGAACTAGATGAGGCTTCGGTTGCGAGTTACAATGTAGCATGCTGTTATTCAAAGCTGAATCAGGTAATACCAGCTTCATTTTGCTACCTGGGTTTTCCTCTATTTGTTTCCGTACAACCTACTCGACACAATGTAGTTATACTAGTAGGCTAGTAGCTTACATCGTCTATCTGATGCAGTTAAAAGCTGGAATCTCTGCCCTCGAAGATGCCTTAAAAGCAGGTTATGAAGATTTTAATGTAAGTAATAACAGGATTACAAAATGTGCAGCTGACTATTCTTCACTGTTTACCAAACAAACCATATTTAAAACCTGTTGAATTTTCTGCAGAGAATAAGGACTGATCCAGATCTTACAAATTTAAGAACATCTCCAGAATTTGATCCTTTAATGAAAAGGTTTGATGAATCATTCATCAATGAGAGTGCAATCAACGCCATCAAATCTATCTTCGGTATATTCAACAAGAAGTAATATGGCGAGGTGTAGGTTCATATCAAAATTTCTTAAGGTCAGTGAGATGAAAGGCTTGTCCAGATAAAAATAGACAAAGCCACCAGCTCAGCCAAAGACATTTGAAACATCACCTTGGAGTTGGATTCTTTTCCTTCCGTTTGTCTATAGTTTTTTTACTCATATTTTTTCTTATTATATATCCAATTTATTCTTGGGCAATATCGAGAGAAGAAATTTTCACAAAGAAGAAGAGGCAGTTTGTGTCATTTCGTTGTTCCTTTCTTAAGATGACACTGAGATGTAATTCTCCTACTAAATATTCTGTTATAAAGATAACTATGTTTCATATCTTGAAAGATATCAACTGTGCACAATTAGGACTTCCACGGACATAACAGAAGTTGCTTGCTTCCATTCATTCACTTAAGTAGCACATTGAATTATACAAAGAATGGACAAATATAAATACCTCATTTGATACTTTAGGTTCATTCATTTTCAATATGGGAATTTCATCAAGAAACCAATAACAAATGGGCCATCACTTCATAGAACAACGTTAACTTCCCTCAATACCGTTGCAGCATCTTCTGGGAAAACAGGATTTATGTAACAACCAGTCCCAATCTCAAATCCACCTACTCCGCTTAGTTGAGGAACAATCTGTAGAAACCAATGCATGTAGGAAAATTGTGAAGTCTCCATATCCTTTGGAGAAGTATGAATCATGAAATTGAATGGTGGGTCATTCAGCTGCAGTGAAAGTTTCAACAGCATTAGCTTTAGAAGACGCCCAAGATCTACAGCCTGTTGAAAAACATTCAAGAGAACACCTAAGTATATATGTACAGGAGGAATGTAGTAAAATCAATACAAATGAGAGAAACATGTTTTTTTTCGTTTGTGGAGGAGCTTTCAGTTCCTCAGCAGAAAGGTTTCCCCGATGCAATTAAATCTTGGGTAACAAGTATTTGCGCTCTGATTAACTACATTTTCCAGAGACCTGCTATCTGGTTGAGCTGATTGAATACAAAATTTAGGATAGATGTAATGTTGTTGAACTTACTAGATTTACATGTAATAAGTAAACAATTTGACAGGTTTTGCCTAAAAATGATACTGAACACATGGAACCAGATTAAACACTACTCAGCCAACAACGTCATAAACCCATTTTATGGATTAAGATAGTCCCGATCAGAATAAAATAAAAATTGGAAATGATACTAGTACCTTCTCAATATCTAGTGCATGGAAATGCAAAGAATGATCACGAGGGATGATCCAAATTTCAAAAGCAAACGAAGCTGCAAAAGGAACAATTGAAAAGAAATGGGTTGATTCGTTAATCAAAAGCTCCTCAGATCGAACTTGACAAAGACCACATTTCCCTGTCTCATGAAAATAGTCCTTCATACTAATAATCCGAGAAGAAACAGTGGGTGGAACAATAGGAAGACCCATAATCTGACTATGTGAATGACTCATGGATGCTCCAGCTGATGCACCATGGTTCTTAAACACCTAAAACATGATTTATGATTAACCCAATTTAATTTGTCAGTTAACGGTATCCGACTAGCATTTTATTTGTATAAATTAAAGAAAAAAATGAGTAGTGCCCTAATTTACCTGAACATATTGAATGGAGTGATGAAGATGGAGTTGTTGAATCCTCTGTTTATAAGCAATCAAAACATCACCAATTTCCGATGGTGATAAATCAGACAAATGAATTGAATGAATTGGAGATTCAATAACTACATCATGAAATCCAAACCCAGTAACCACCAGATTTGAATTATCTTTGGGGTTTTCTTCATTTTCAATTATTTTAGAATCTCTTTTGAGTGCTGGATATAAGTTCTCAATAACTCTTACTTTCCAATCAGAAGTGTCTTTTGGAAATCGGAATATCTCAGGTGCACATTCGCGTTCATGACCAATACAGAATGGACACTCCTTTGATGAATTAGGGTTAGGGTTTGCTGGAGATTTTGATTTGAAATCTGATGGTCTTCGAGCTCTAGCTGGAGAGAATATTACAGATCTGTTTAGTACTCTGTCTTTTCTGATTTCTGGGTTTCTACTTGAAGCCATTATCAACTCTCTCACTCTCTCTGTGTTGAAACTTAAGTTTCATCCAAATGAAGAGGAAAATTATGGTTCCTATTTGGCGGGTAATTGTGTAAAAATCACGGAAGCGATCTACTTTGGATATTGCCGCCCAATGTTCTACGAGAGTTATTACTCGGATAGGTCTATCCGACAGCGCAATAAATAGTTTTTTGACACAACAGTCTGATATCAGGTTCTCATCACCTAGTCATAAAACTCTACTAATTGTTGATATAATTTGGCCATATATAGGAAACGATTGAATTTCGGAAGAGCTCGAGATGTCGAAACTTCATTAGACATTTCTGTACTTCATTATTAGTTGGCTACACTTTTTTTTCTAACCAGAAAAGGGCAAATTATTTTAAAATGAAGAGTCAACGAAGAAATAACAACTTATATAAAAAAACAGGAAAAAAAAACAACAACTAATGATTAGCTATTATAAATCACAATGTCCCAATTACAAATAAGCATATAATAAGTATCTATTAAAAATCTTAGTAGACAAAGCTCAATTATAAAGAGTACACTTAACAAAAATAATAAATTGATTTTCGTTTCTTTTCTTATCATCGAATAACCGATCATTTCTTTCTTACCAGATTGTCCACCAAATTGCAAAAGGAATAAGGCCCCAAAGATTTTTTTTTAAAATCTTACTCTTCTTATTTGGCCACTTCCAAAGAAAAGACTTTAACACTTTCTGCAAATACCCAATCATAACCAAAAGATGATAGAAAATAATTCCATAACTTTGAAGTTTCAGAACAATGAAGTAGTATGTGCATATTTGTCTCTTGCCCAACCCCACAAAACAAACATCTATATGAATTTACCTTGCCTGCTTTAAATAAGAAATCCAAAGTAGAAGCTCCCTTATAACACAAAGTCCAAACTAAAAAAGAAACTTTCAGCGGAACCTTGGGGTTCCATAGTTGTTTATGAGGAAAAGAAAGATAACCATTTACATCCAAAGATTCATAACGGTTACAGACACTGAAATCATTACCTGCATTTTATTGGTATCCTCCAAATCTATATCCCTTAAGATATTAGATAGGTTACCAAGAGTTTGAAGTAAAAGAACTACTTCCAATTCAATCTCTTTTAAGTTCCTTTTGAAATCAAAATCCTAAGCAGACTCTGAGGATATACAGTCTCTTACAGTTGCATATTTATTTTTGGAGAGTTTAAAAAGAGAGGGGAAAGAAGTATGAAAACAAATATTCCCCATCCACCTATCTTTCCAGTAAAGAATTTACACCCATTGTTCAACTAAAACTTAGTGTTTTGAATAATGTATTTCTTGGAATTCAAGAAGCCAGCCCATAAACTATGACATACAGAATTAGAAGTAGAATTAGGAAAAAAAGAGTTAGGGTTAGCTCCAAACTTTTGAAAGATGATCTTCCTCCACAGAAAGTTCTTCTCAGCTCCATATCTCCAAATCCATTTGCAATGTAAAGCCTCATTAACAAGTTTTAATTTTTAAACACCAATTCCTTCTTTACTTTTTGGCAAGCATGTTTTATCCCAAGAGACCCAACTTCTTTTCTTATTAGTAACATAAGATCCCCAAAGAAAATTTCTTATGATTTTCTCAATTTCTTTCATAACTGAAACCGGCATTTGGAATAAAGAAAGATAATATTTTGGGAAAGTTAGCTAACACACTATTAATAAAAATAATTCTTTGGCCTTTTGAGAGATATTTTCTTTTCCAAGTATCTAAGTTTTGATGTGTTCATTGAATAATAACATCCCAAATTGGTTTGCATTTTGACTTACTGCTCAAAGGTATACCTAAGTAGTTAATTGGTAGGTGAACAAGTTCACAACCAAAAGATTGAGAACATTGTAGACCATTATGATTAGATCCAATTCCCACAATAGCACTCTTTCTAAAATTAACTCTTAAGACAGACACTAATTCAAAAATAAATAAGGTGTTTTTTAAATTGGTTACCTGAGTTATAATGTCATCCAGAAACACCACCGGATCATCTGCAAATTGCAAATGGTGCATAATAGTGCCTCCTGTTGCAACTTGAAAGCCAGAAATAAAACCAGTTGCTCCGGCTTTTTTGAGCATTAAAGAGAGGATCTCATCCACCAAGATAAATAGAAAAGGGAAATGGGATCCCCTTGTATAATCCCTTTTTGTGATGTGAACATATGAGTTGCTTCCCCATTAATAAGGATACATAATCTAGCATAAGAGATGCACCACTTTATCCAGCTTCTCCACACATATCCAAAACCACAACTTTCCAAAACCAAGTCAATACAACCCCAATTAATGTTTTCAAAGCTGTAAAAACCGCGGAAAGACGCGGGACAGGAGTCCGTCGTTTGGTTGGTCCTTTTCCCTTAAGGTCTCTATTATGGCATGGCGTATGGTCGGGGGGTAAGGTGTGTGTAAGATGTTCCCATCCGTTTGTGAATGTTTATTACACAATTCTTTCTGAGTTAACTTCTTACTAGTTCGTTAATAAGAGCTAAATGGCAAAGAAGAGAGATGTGTTGAAGTCGCCACCTGACTAAAGGGAAGCAAGAACCTTTTTAACTAGCTTGAATTATTTCGGGAAAACAAATTTCTAGTTATGACTCTCATTTTCTTGGTCTGCTATCAGAGTATTTAGGTAAGAAGATTCTAGTACGGGATGGAAAGATATTAGGGGCCCATCAACCGCCCAATCGTAAGATTGGCCTCTACTTCATGATTAAATGGGGAAATGTTTATAATTTATTTTACTAAAACATACATATGCAGGCTTGTGATTAAGGATCTAGAATTTAAATTTTTTAGAAATTGAGAATTGGTTTTCATGTAGAACCGAGGTATAGTTGAAAGCTTGGCGAAGCTTCGACTAGGGATTTTGATATCAAGAGTTTAGTGATAGACACATTTTTATGTCTAAATTATGCTTAATTCTCTATTATACTTATTGTGTGTTTTTATGTCTTTGTATATATTTTTGAAAAATAAACATTTGTGAAAAATCGGCTCAAAAAATGATAAAGGCACCCGGGAAAATTAATAAAGGCACCCAACACAAATTACTATTGGCACCCCTCTTCTTAATTCAAAACATGAAAATGGAAGGAAAAAATTTTTGAAACTGTGTAACTTCTAGATCAATTTTTTTTGAGAGATTTGGTCGGATTTTTCTCTTGATTTGGATGTACACCAATCTGTTATGATTAAATATGGTTGGTAATTGCCATAGAGACGTAGAAAAAAAGAGAAGTTCATTATCTTACGAAAAAACATGGGAAGAGAAATTATCGGGGAATTTGTTATTACATTTGGAAGCTACGTAAGGTTCTGAAGGTGATATCGAGTTATCTAACAACTTAAAAACGTCAAATATAGAATCCCAAGCCGAGAAACAAGGCTACAGTTCAAGTTACGGTCGGAAAAAGAAACATTCTCTGAGTCGGATAAAACATAATTTGAATTGGTTTTAGATAAAGATTTGCATCCTTATCGATTAAGGAAGGGTTTCTAGGGTTAGCTAATCCTATAAATAGCCAAGAGATTGAAGAAAAAAGATCATCTGGAGACAAGCGAAAGAAAATCAGGGAAAAAAATTCACGTTGTGAAGAAGAAGAAGAAGTACAGACTACGCCAAAGAACTGTCATTTTCTCTGTCACCTTTTCTTTCGTAATCAACTCCACTCAAAAACCATACTTTATTCTCTGTGTAATTTTCTCTCTTCAGCAACACAGAAAACAGTCTCTGCAACACTTATATTTGTATCTGTTTTCTGTGTTACTTCTGTTTTCTCTTCTTTTAAGCATTTTGAGCTATGAACATGTATTTTGAGAGAGTGTTTGACATGAGGAGCTAGACCTCATTGCTGAGGCGACGGAGGAAGCCATTTTCCAATAATAAAGTGGTATATTTTTATTTTATTAATTTGTTTTACAATTCTTTTATTATTATTTGCTTTGAATAAAAATTGAAAAATGATTTTTATCAATTAGTGTGTTTTCTTTTGATGGGTCATGCTGAGTTTAGAGCTTTTGATGTCTCATACTTTTGATTTACAACTAATATTTAGGAAATCTAACTGTGGCAATATTTTGAATAAATTGATCATATGAATTGCAAGATAATTATTATTGTTGAATCACTTGAAAAAATGGCTAATGGTGGAATCCTTAGTCTCAGTTCTTTCCATAATTTGAAATCAATTTTAATTTAATCTTCTTTATTTTTAGTCTTAAAAATTAGGTTTAAAAATCAAATCTTTATAAGTCTTAGTAACGAATCTTTTACCATTATTTCTAAAACACATCAATTTTTGGCGCCGCTGCCGGGGACTTGTCTTTAGGTTTACAGTTTTAGATTAATTTTTTAGGTTTTTATTTTTGTTTTTAGTATTATTTTTACTTTTTTTTATTTTACGTTTCTTTGGGTGTTCATCTTTTTGCTACAAGTTTTGGATTTTGGATTAAAAGGAAATTGAGCCAAAGACTTTGGTGATTAAAGACTTGTAGTTAAAGTTAAAGCTAAAAGAATGGAAAAAAGAAAAAAAAGTTTATTTTTATTTTTTTAGATTTTATTTGTTTCTCTTTTTAGAAAAATGTATTAGGAAATCTTTGATAATTCCCGTAATTTTTCTTTGTTTTTGGACATTTTTGGACTTTATATATTATTATTATTTTTAAACCCTATGAAAGGGTAATTTAAATATAAACTGCAACAGGGAAGGACGACAATTACGATATTGTCTCGGCCCCTCAGGTTCGTACACTGACACAGGAGTCGGTGGCCCGTGTCGACTACAACCGATTCATCCCCCGTCTAGTACGAGAGGTAAGACTCGATCAACCCACGAATCCCCTGCAAGTGGGTTTACTGTATTCCTTCATATGCATATATGTTGAGGAACTGAATACGAAATTATTTTCTATTAAAGGGCAAGAACTGGCTATACAAGATAAGGACTCGGATTTCATCACCGTTTCCTTCTTGCCTGCTTTAGGAATACGTTACCAAACGCGAACATAAGCTTAAAATTTTGACTAGAAAGAGACCGATAGGGTAACAAGCTTATAGGAAACTTGTTCAAAAGGATTGTATTGGTTACTTTGTTAGCCTAACTCAAAGTTCTGGAAGATTATTTTAAGTTGATTAGAGCCGCCTTGTAACCCAAGGAAACGTTGCCAAAGAGACAAGGTTATCAAAGCTCCTCAGAGCTTATCCTGTTTCTGTTCGACTTAATCTAATTCAGATTGTTCTAAGAGGTTTACTAAAACTGTAACTAGTTGCCTTTCGAAGGAATAAAAGCTGGTCTAGAAATAATCTAAGTGGAGCCATCATGCTTTTTGTTTGGTAGATTCAATAGGTTTGCTTTGGTTGAGTTATCCTTGCTTGTGATTGTTTAGAATTCCCTTCCAATTATGATTTATTTTTTTTAGTTTTTTTTAGTTTATGTCAAGACCACTTGAAATCATCACTGAGCGAGCTTGGAAAAGAGACACTCTAGGTCGTTTGATTAGTGAAAAACCTAGTAGTTCTGTCCCTGGAAACGAGGACCTCGAAGACTCTTCTTTTGAGGGCCCTGTTTTTGGAAATTTTAATTTTGAGAACTTGACACTGTGTGAAGAAGTTACTTCTAGTCCTTTGATAGCGCCAGCAATGGCAACTTTAAAAGCTTTGTTGAACCCAACTAGGACTTCTCGTCCATCATGTATCAAGTTAGTTGAAAATGAAGCAAATTATGAGTTGAAACCTGGGACCATACAGATGCTCCCAATCTTCTTAGGGAAAGAAAATGAAAACCCTTGTTTCCATGTTAGGGATTTTGAGGAAATATGTAGTACCATCAGGATTAAGGACCTAGATGACGAAGCATTGAAAATTAGATTGTTTCCTTTTTCACTATGAGACAAAGCCAAATATTGGCTATATAGTTTGACTTCTGAGTCAATTGAAACATATGAACAACTTACATCTGCCTTTTTCAAGAAGTTTTTCCCTAGGCACAAAACATCATCTGTTAGGCACCAGATTTTCACATTTGCTCAACAAGAGGGAGAATCTTTATATAGGTATTTGGAAAGGTTCAATGACTTATTATCACATTGTCCTTATCATGGTTTAGAAAAAGTAAGGCTAGTTCAGATCCTCTACGAGGGTTTAGATTATTTGACAACAACCATGGTTGAGTCTTTATGCACATGTGGGTTTGAAAATAAAACTGTCAATGGTGAGATGACATTTTTGAATGAAATCGCCGAAAAAACCCAGCAGTGGGGAAAAAGTTGGGTGCACCAGAAAAAAAAATCTAAGTAGAGGAAATGTCAATAGGGTAGAAGGATCTTTTGAATCAGATGCCAAAATAGCAGTTATATCAAAAAGGTTAGAAGCTTTGGAATTGAGTCAATCTAGTTATGGAATTGAGCCCAAATCATTTTGGGAAGGACAGATTGTTGAAGAGCAAGCCCATGATCTTTATAATAACACTAGATTTGATAATCATCAGAAGTTTGACCCTTATTCAAAAACATATAACCCTGGTTGGAGAAACCATCATAACCTTTCTTGGTCTAAGGGCCAGAGTCAAGGCCAATCTAGTAATTATAAGGTTCCTCTAGGTTTTGGTTATACTAAGAATCCTTCAGGACCGACATAATTTCAGAATCCGATAGATAAGACAATCATGAGTTTAGAAGAGTCTGCCGCCTCATTAACTCAGAACACTAAATATTTTCAGCAGTTTGTCACCCAAAGTTTACGAGAAAATCAAAAGATCGTTCAGGCTAACAGTCAGGCTATTTCCAAATCAACCACACCCCAATCCTAGAGGAGTTCATGAAGTATCTTCTGGTGAGAAATCATCAAAGCATGTGAATGCAATTAGAACCATTAGAAATGGTAAAGTGGTAGATAACAAGGTAACCATGCTTGATAGTGAACATATTGTAGTTCACCCTGCTGAGCCAGTAGCTGAAGAGACTGACGAAGTCTCTAAAGAGCCCGATGCAGTTCCTCATAAGCCAGATTTTGTGCCCAGAGCCCCGTTCCCACAACTGCTAGCACCAACAAAAAAGGAATCCAATTTTAACGACATATTAGAGGTTTTTAAGCAAGTCACTATCAACCTTCCATTATTAGATGCAATTAGGAAAATTCCTACTTATGCCAAGTTCCTTAAGGATATGTGTATGCGAAAGTGAAAGCTTAGTGTACAAAAGAATGCCTTTCTATCTAGTCATGTGAGTTCAATTATCCAGAATAATACAACTCTTAAGTACAAAGACCCAGGTTCCCTAACCATTTCCTACACAATAGGTAACTACCGTGTTGAGAAAGCGTTACTTGACTTAGGAGCCAATGTGAACTTACTTCCGTACCATGTGTACCTCCAGCTAGGACTTGGTGATTTGAAACCTACTCAGATAACACTGCAATTAGCTGATAGGTCTGCGAAAATCCCTCGTGGTGCCATATAGGATGTTCTTATTAAGGTTGATAAGTTTATTTATCTAGTGGATTTTGTTGTCCTTGATACCCAACCCGTCCCTGACCCAGATCATAACCTATGATAATAGGTCGCCCGTTTTTAGCTACATCTAATGCGATCATTAACTGTTAGAATGGTATTATGAACTTATCTTTTGGTAATATGACTATTGAGTTGAATATTTTCAATATTAGTAAGCAACCACCTGAGTTAGATGACACGTGCATTGAAGAGATGAATATGATAGGAACATAAATTCAGGAGTCATTACCAAACACTTTGTTAGAAGATCCATTAGAGAAATGCCTAGCCCACTTTCGATTTGATTTCAATGACGATAGTGTGATTAATAAGGTGAATGCTTTGTTAGATTCAGCCCCTTTGATAGACACTAGTAATGGATGAAAACCTAAGTTCGAACCACTACTAGTTTCTAAGTCTACCCTAATTCCTTCTTTAGAAGAGCCTCCTAAGTTGGACCTTAAAAAACTACCAGTTACTCTAAAGTATGTGTATTTAGGCCCATCTGAGACTTTGCATGTGATTGTAGTATCCGACTTGGATGGTAACCAGGAAAGTAGGCTAGTGACCGTGCTTAAAGACAATAAGGAAGATTTAGGGTGGACCATAACAGACATTAAGTGTGTAAGTCCTACTGTTTGTATGCATCAGATTCATTTAGAGGATGATACGAAACCGCCTAGGGAGATGCAACGTCGACTTAACCCTAACATCAAAGAAGTAGTTCGAACTGAGGTACTTAAGTTTTTAGATGCTGGTATCATCTACCCTATCTCACACAGTAAGTGGGTCAGCCCCGTTCAGGTTGTTCCCAAAAAATCAGGTATCACTGTAGTCCAGAATCAATGAGCTAATCCCAATCCGAGTGACCATGGGGTGGCATGTTTGTATTGACTATAGAAAACTGAACAAGGTCACTAGGAATGACCACTTTCCCCTTCCTTTGATCGACCAAATGCTTGAGAGATTAGCTGGACATAGCCATTATTGCTTGCTAGATGGTTTTTCTGGTTATAATCAGATTGTTATTGCCCCAGAAGACCAAGAGAAAACTACTTTTACCTGTCTCTTTGGTACCTTTGCGTATAGACGCATGCCTTTCGGGTTGTGTAATGCACCCGCTATTTTTTCAACGTTGTATGATGAACATATTTTCTGACATGGTAGAACGGTTTTTAGAGGTCTTTATGGATGATTTTTCAGTATTTGGGTCATCTTTTGATGAGTTATTGCATCATTTGACATTAGTGTTGACTAGGTGTAAGGAAAAGAATTTAGTGCTTAATTGGGAAATATGTCATTGCATGGTTCGATCAGGAATTGCTTTAGGGAATATCGTATCTTTTAAGGGTATAGAGGTAGACAAAGCCACAATTGACCTTGTTAAGACTTTACAGGTCCCCAAAACTGTACGAGATGTTAGGTCATTCTTAGGGCATGCAGGTTTTTATCGTCAATTCATTAAGGATTTTAGCTTGATTTCTAGACCTCTTGCAATTTGCTTGCAAAAGATGTTAAGTTTTTCTTTGATGATGCTTGTTTAGAGGCTTTTGAGAAGCTTAAGAAATTACTCACTACCGCCCCCATAGTCCAGGCACCTAACCGGAACCTACCCTTTGAGATAATGTGTGATGCTTCAGATTATGCTATTGGTGTTGTGTTAGGATAGTGAGAAAACAAATTACTTCATATGATTTACTATGCTAGCAAAACTCTGAATGATGCCCAACTGAACTACACCACCACAGATAAGGAACTATTAGCCATTGTTTTTGCCTTAGACAAGTTTAGATCATATCTCTAAGGTTCTAAGGTTATAGTCTTTACTGATCATGCTGTTTTGAAGTACCTTATGTCTAAGAAGGATACTAAACCTAGATTGATTAGATGGATCCTTTTGTTACAAGAATTCTCGCTATAAATTAAAGAGAAAAAGGGTGCAAAAAATGTAGTAACAGACCACTTGTCTAGACTTGTTGTGGATTCCCCTGATGATTCTCCTCATGTGAGGGATAACTTTCCTGATGAACAACTATTATTTGTTTCCCAATCACCTTGGTTTGCGAATATAGTGAATTATCTTGTTACTGGTCCAAGGCCTCAACACTGGGGTAAACAAGATCGTTCTAGGTTTTTAGCTGAGGTAAATCATTTCTTTTGGGACGATCCTTACTTGTTTAATTATTGTCCAGACCAGATTATTAGGAGATGTATACTTGAGAGTGACCAGTCCAGTATTATTTCCGTTTGTCATGATCATGCTTGTGGGTGTCACTTTATTGCTAAGAAGACTGCTGCTAAGATATTGCAGTGTGGATTCTACTGGATGTCGTTGTTTAAAGACTTTATAGTTACTGTGCTGCTTGTGAGCGTTTTCATAAGTTAGGAACCATTTCCCGTAGAAATATGATGCCTTTGAACCCTATTTTAGTCATTGAGGTCTTTGATGTATGGGGCATTGATTTTATGGGTCCTTTTCCTAATTCCTTTGGTTATTTTTACATCCTTGTCGATGTAGACTATGTATCTAAGTGGGTAGAGGGGTTTCGTGTAAACAAAAGACCACAAGGTTGTGGTCCAGTTTTTGGATGATAACATATTTGTACGTTTTAGTACACCGCGATCTATAATTAGTGATAGAGGGTCACACTTTTGTAATCGACCGTTTAAGCTCTTGATGAAGAAATATGGTATTACCCACAAAGTAGCTACCCCATATTACCCACAGACTAGTGGTCATGTAGAGATTTTCAACATGGAGATAAAACATATTCTAGAGAAAACAGTTAATCCTAATAGGAAAGACTGGTCTTTGAGGCTTACTGATGACTTATGGGCTTACCGTACTGCGTTTAAGACCCCCATTGGAATGTCACCTTATCGTCTAGTTTTTGGAAATACATGTCACCTTCCCGTCGAGTTAGAACATAGAGCATATTGGGATGTAAAGCAGATAATTTTTTTACTTGATAAAGCAGGAGCTCACAGGAAGCTCCAGCTTAATGAGTTGGAAGATATTCAGAAAGATGCATATGATAATGCTAGGGAGTTGAAACCATTTTTAGAGACACTAACCATTCTAGGTAGATGGAAACTTAGCTCTTTTTCAATATGAATTGGTGTTCCCAGTTAAATAGTTTATTCATAAAAGGACAAAGTTCAGGTGTTAGAAATAACATGATAGTTGTCACCATATCTCGGAGTCTATCTCAACCATATCACCTTCTGTTTTTATTTTTGTAATTTTGTGTTTCTCTAATTTATTTGGTGGGGCACCAGTATCGAATTGTTATCGCCGCCAGGATGGAGTAGAGTCTTTGAGATCATCCCCATTATTTTATTTATCAAAAAAAACACGAGTATTGACACTTTAATAGCAATATGTGTGTGTTCTCCCTGTCTCTGTCGCCTAAGCAAGCGTGGAATGCAGGATCAATGAGAACTATCATGTAAGATGCTGATAAAGACCATGCGCTTGGATTCAATTTGATCCAATCATGTTGTCAGTACATTTATAATTGTTTTATTTTCAATAAATCGATCGTTGTGACCCTTGTATATGCCAGCTGGGTCGATATTAGTATTAGGATTAAGACCAGTAGGAGCATATCTCAATACATTAGGATTCATCCTGGCACTGACCTTCAGACAGATATGGGAAACACCGTTCACCTTAGTCAACATATGCAACATTCGTCACTTCTATATCCATCTTCTAAATCTATTCATGTGATTGAACTTTGATAAATTCTGAGTATCGTGGTCGAACGACTATCTAAGTGGAGCTTTGTTTTCTTATATATGAATTTTAGTACGCTGAGTGCAAACTCGTGTACAACAATTGGACTCATATAGAGTAATGATTCCCATAGCCGAAGAATTTATTATGCCAACTAAATAGCTTGTTTAGTGTTTAACCTCAATCGTTCACAGGTATCTAGGGTTTGGAGTACAAGGTTTTGTGGGTATATGATGTAATTTTAATAGTGGTAAATAAGGTGATCGTTTCTCGAACTTGTAAAGGTAATGATCTTAGAAAATAATGACTTAAATTAAATCTAGAAAATTCCAGGAGTATGAAAAAGACTAAATAACCTAAAGATGATTTTTGAATAATTTTAAATGGACTAGGAATCAGGAATCAGGTAACTCTAACAACCTATGTGATTAATCAGA
>JAJJMC010011023.1:37912-50501 GCA_023531435.1 Papaver californicum | reverse complement strand
AGGAATCAGGAATCAGGTAACTCTAACAACCTATGTGATTAATCAGATAATTCTTTTTAAATTAATTGAAGCGCAAGTAATTGCCAAAATTGGTTTTGTTATGCTAACAAACAGAGGTAAATCACAAGCATGGACTATCAAAATTAATTAACCAAGCATAATCCATCAGGCAAAAGCACAACTGTTGAAAGAAAACCGTTTTCACTATTTAAAACTATGCAATTCTAATAACAAAAGAATTATAAATAATTATTAGAAAATAATTAAATCACATAAAATTGAGAAAAGTACCTTATCCATCATCCCAGTAAATAGACTTAGCTCATGGTGGAGAAAACTTGCTCAAAAGACCTTTTCATTGCTCAAAAAGTTGATTACAAGGTTAAAGAATAGTGCAACAGCTGAACAGATACGTTTATAAGTGTTGAAGAACAGGGTTCAGCCGTTACAGAAGTGTTTCTAAGCAACAAAGGTTTAAAAGAATAGGTAACAGGAGCAGTTTGAATCAGCAACAGAAATAAAAGTTACAGAGTCTTCTTCTCCGGTGATGGCTGGGTGAAGAACTCGCCGGCCGGTGCAGCAGCAGTTACCGGCGACGACCGGAAGTTGCCGGAATTCTCTGAATCGATCTCTAGGCCTCTGTGTTGATTTTTCTTGGCTTCTCTTGGTTTATATAGGTTGTAGAAACCCTCGAGAGAGTTCTAAACCTAATAGAACTCTTTAAAATATATCCAAATCTTCACAAATCCGATTCCAAGCCGGAATCCATTTTTCCGTCCAAATTCACTTCGGAAACCTCTTTTTCCGGCGTAAATCACTCCAAATCGATGTGTTTAATCTTGTGTTGAACTCTTGTAGCTTGTGGGACACTTTGGAGCCGAAAATTAGCTTGAAAATCACGTAACATCGAGTTACAGTTGAACACAGTAACTGTCCGATGAGTTGAGCCGATTCAGCTCGGCCGATCCGACTCGCTGGGTTGACCCGCTGTGTTGACTGAGTTGACTCGGCCCGATTCTAGGGTGTCCCTTATCCATTCTTGGGGTGCCAATAACACTTTTTAAGCCAATTTTTCCACAAATCTTTATTCTTCAAATGTACATACAAAAGCATAAAAACACGTAATAGACGCAAAATCGAATACTAACTCACTAGAAATTAAGGTGCAAATTAGACACTAAAATGTGTCTATCAGTATACCTCTTGTAAACCCTCATGAGAAAAAACTCGTCTGATAGGGACACCTATGGGTTTAATGGTTTATTACATATGCTAAATGTAGTCACGATTCCTGCGAAAGTGAGTTACGATTTTATTTTTTAGATTAGATTTGCTCGAGGACTAGCAAATAGTAAGTTTGTGGGTATTTGATAGACATATTTTTGTGTCTAAATTGTGCTCAATTCTCTATTCGACTAGTGCTCGATTTTATACTTATTGAGTTATTGTGTGTTTTTATGTCTTTGTAGGTATTTTTGAGAAATAAACATTTGTGAGAAAATCGCCTCAAAAAGTGATAAAGGCACCCCGGGAAAACTGATAAAGGCACCAAAAAATTACTGTATGCGCCCCTCTTCTTAATTCGAAACATGAAAATGGCGGGAAAACAGATTTGAAACTGTGTAACTTATGGATCGATTTTTTTTGAGAGATTGGTCAGATTCTTCTCTTGATTTGGATGTACACCAATTTGTTATGATTAAATATGGTTGGTAATTGTTGTAGAGACGTAGGAAAAAGAGAAGTTCATTATCTTACGACAAAACATGGGAAGAGAAATTATCGGGGAATTTGTTGTTACATTTGGAAGCTACGTAAGGTTTGGAAGGTGATATCGAGTTATCTAACAACTTAAACACGTCAAATATAGAATCCCAAGTCGAGAAACAAGGCTGCAGTTCAAGTTACGGCCGGAAAAAGAAATATTCTCTGAGTCGGATAAAACAGAATTTGAGTTAGTTTTAGATAAAGATTTGCATCCTTGTCGATCAAGGAAGGGTTTCTAGGGTTAGATAATCCTATAAATAACCAAGAGATTGAAGAAAAAAGATCATCTGGAGACAACCAAAAAAAATTCAGGAAGAAAAAAATTCACGCTGTGAAGAAGAAGAAGAAGTACAGACTACGCTAAAGAACTGTCATTTTCTTTATCACCTTTTCTTTCATAATCCACTGCACTCAGAAACCGTAATTTATTCTCTGTGTAATTTCCTCTCTTCGGCAACACAGAAAACAGTCTCTGCAACAATTGTATATGTATCTGTTTTCTGTGTTACTTATGTTTTTCTCTTCTTTTAAGCACTTTGAGCTATAAACATGTATTTTGAGAGGGTGTTTGACATGAGGAGCTAGACCTCATTGCTGAGGCGATGGAGGAATCCATTTTTCAATAATAAAGTGGTATATTTTTATTTTATTAATTTGTTTTGCAATTCTTTTATTATTATTTGCTTTGAATAAAAATTGAAAAATGATTTTTATCAATTAGTTGTGTTTTCTTTTGATGGGTCATGTTTAGTTTAGAGCTTTTGATGTCTCATACTTTTGATTTACAACTAATATTTTTGAAATCTAACTGTGGTAATATTTTGAATAAATTGATCATATGATTTGCAAGATAATTATGTTGTTAAATCACTTGAAAAATTGGCTAATGGTGGAATCTTTAGTCTCAGTTCTTTCCATAATTTGAAATCAATTTTAATTTAATCTTCTTTATTTTTAGTCTTAAAAATTAGGTTTAAAAATCAAATATTTACAAGTCTGAGTAACGAATCTTTTACCACTATTTCTAAAACACGTCAATCAACTCTCAAAATTTATGGTTTCTAGGGGGCTTAGGCCAACTCCTAATATGATGAAAATAATAAGAGTCTAGTTCGACTCCAAGTTTATTGAGTTAGTAAATGATTAAAGGCAATCTCAAACATTATAAGAATTTTTAAAGTTTAGGACGACGATAGACTTAGTAATCAGAGTTTTTAGAGCGGCTCCAGGTGTGACGACAAAAATTCAATGCCGATTCAAAACATAAAAGGGTGTCGCCTAGTAGTCTAATTCGACTATGGGTTACACACTTGAAGTTATGGGCTAATTTTGATCTAATCTTATAATTGATTTTAATATCAAACTTAAACCAATAATCTGCAAAGAACTGAGAACAAATCGATGCATAATATTTCTGAACACTTTTAATCCATCTATAGGTCTGTCATTTAGAGTTGTGGTTAATTCTATGTTCAAATTCAAAATTTGGATAAAGTTTCAAAATTAGACAATTACCTGCAGGCTGACTCGTGAATAGGGAAAAAAAGAGCGAACATATTTTCTAGCTAACCAAAAGATATTGTAATGAAGAATCTTATGCGAATGTTTTCTAGCCAAGATGCTATGATGTGTAGAATGAATTCTTTCCTCTTTTTCCCTTGCTATTTATAGTATTTTAAGTTGGTTTTAGTGGGGAGACAAACCAAAATGAAAATAAAAGTAACAAAAAGATTTGGGTGGAATTTTAAAATTGTTTTGAATTTGAAATGGGGGAGGCACTAATGGAAAATGAGTGTAAAGGTTGGCTAAAAGAAATGTTATTTTTTATCTCTTTTGTTTTCTTCCTATTTTTAGCTACGGGTTAGGGGAAATTCCTTGGGTGATATGTGTGTGAGGGATTTTGATGTTCTTTTGAAAAGGTATTTACCCCCTCGTTTTTTTTGTTTTGATATTGATTTATAAAATCAATGGAAAAAGTGAGAGAAAATACAATGAATTTATTTTCCTCTTTGGGGAATGGGTGGGTGAGTGATATGGAATGGGGTGTTGGTAGGGAATAAATAGTATTTCTGATTTATATCTGGATTTGAAGCGTAAGAATGATTTTTACGGAGGGTGCGAAATTGGGGTGTCAACAAAAGCTTTTTCAAAATAAACCTTACACAAAATACCATATTTGTCTTCCCTCTTCCTTGGATCAATCGGCTCAGCAGCTTTTAGAAAGCCATCATCGATTTGTATGTCATGGACAAAAGCCCCCTGATAATCTGAAATTAAAGTAGGAAGAACCACTCTTAATCTATCAGCAAGAAGCTTAGAAATAATCTTATACATACCTCCAATCAATCTAATTGACATGAAATTATACAAGAAAACAACACCACTACACTTTGGAATCAACTTCAAATTGGTACAACTGAGTCTCCGATCCAAAAAGAAAGTGGTCTCAAACTCCTTCACCACCTGTATCAGATCAAATCTGATTATATCCCAAACATGCTTAAAAAATTCCATTGTGAAATCATCTGGCCCCGGTGCCTTATTTCTACCAAAATACCAAATAACATTTTTAACTTTCTCTTTAGTAAAAAGTCTTTAAAGAGTAACTTTTTTCCCAATTGAAATGACCGGAAAATTGAGGTTATCAAACCTAGGCCTAGAAGCATGCTATTCAGTAAACAATAAAGTATAGAAATCAGTAGCCTCTTGTGCAATTTAATAATTGTCATAAGAAATATCACCATTAATATATAGACAATTGATATTGCTGACCTTGTATTTATATGAAGTTAACTGATGAAGATAACTTGTGTTTCTCTCACCATCTTTGAACCATTGCTCTTTGTCTCTTTGTCCCCATTTTATAGCCAAGTCTAAAGTCATAGAAGCATGCTTAATCTTAGTATTTTCTCTATCCACAACATCTTCAGTGGTCAATTGAGCAATTTCCTCATAACTATAAGGACATCAATAGAATCTTTCAAAGCATTAATCTGAAGTTGTAAATTACCTAAAGACTTATTCCAAGATTTAATGAAAAACTTTAAAGCTTGTAACTTCTTGGCAAACACATAGCTAGGCTTATAAAAAAAAATCAAGTTAGCCCACCAAAAATTTTAAATTCTCAATGAAATAAAGATAAAATAGAAGATAGTTGTCTAACCTAAAAGGTGAAACAAATTTGGCTCCAAAATTACAATTAAGCATCATTGGAGCATGGTCAGAAATGGGTATCTTGAGTCTTAACTGAATTAGAACAGGGCAATGATAAATCCAATCACCAGAAAGATAAATCTATTTAAACTAATCAAGAGAGGTGGTTGTTGGCTGTTGGTCCAAGTATATCTACCACCACTCATAGGAAGATCAATTAGGGAATGCCTACTTACAAAGTTTTTGAAGAATCTTCTACTAAAAATACAACCACCAGGTAAATTCCTCTCCGGCTGAAGCAGAATAGCACTGAAATATCCTCCAATCACCCAAGGATCATCGAACAATAATCTCACATCGCTTAATTCATTTCAGAATTGCATTTAATATTATAGGTCAGAAGCTCGATACACAGAAGTAAAATCCCAAACAAAATCATCAATTGTATTTCTGAATTGATTGTTAAAGAGAAACCACCCAAAAGATAATCATCCATAACCACTACCTCTTCTTTCCACATAACTATGACACCACCAGAGGCACCAATTGACGGTAAGTGAATGAAATTGCATCTACTGCTTCCCCATAAAGAACGAATTAGAGTTGCATCCACAACTTTTTTTTTGTTTCTTGAATAGGACAAATAGTGATGTTATTTCTTAGAATTGCATTACGAATTGCCACTATTTTCTAAACTTGCCCCGATCCTTTTATGTTCCAGCTCATAATCTTATGATCCGTAAGAAACATTAGGAGACCTAGAACCAGAAATTGGGTTAAAATCTTGTTGCTCAAAATTTCCAGAATCAGCTGTATCTTTGAGTGCATCAATCCTACCATCATCATCATATGTATCCGTAACAAAAATTTCTTCATCTGAATCATACGTCCCCAAACCATCTTCATCTTCAATTTGGGGCAATTCCATGTTAGCTTCATAATTTCTCACAATTAGATCTTACACATATTTCTTATGTTGGGGTGATCACATAAAATACCCAAAGATCTATTAAAATCCAAGTGATAATTGATTTTTGAATTAATCTCCTCTTCTTCCTCCGATAAAGTATTAGCAACAGAATTCTGAAGCGAATGATTACTCAAGCTAATTAACTCGGGTATATTTGTCGGAGAAAAAATTAACGGAGAGGATTCTTTATAGAGATTAAGATCATTAATTTCATTCAATGGTCTGGCATAATCCGGATCATGGACTGGAGTACCCATCAAAATGGTAGAGCCGACCTCCAAACCCGTATCAAGGTTTTTAGAAGTCACTCCTCGCATCTGGTCCATATGTCAATCAAGTGAGCCTTGATGTTTCGGATTATGGGCAGGAATAACCATCAAAGTAGGGTCGAAATCTGAATTAGAAGACACCCCACCGAATTTATTTTTTTTGACGGGGGCGAAATCCGAATGGGACGTGGGGACCAATAAGAGGTAGGAAGTTTCTTTTCTCCTTTTGACGGTTTCTGACTAATTTAAATTGTGATTTCTTACTCCCATATTACCTTTCTTCTTAATCTCGGTAAGTCTTAACTGCCTAACTTTTCTCTTAAATTAACGGTAGCTTCTTAAATACCTTAAAAAATACCGTAAAAAAAGAAAAAATTCTTAATTATAATTTTTTATAACTTAGGTAATTATCTTAAACCAAATGTATATATATATTTTTTTTTTAATTTGGAAGATATAGAAAAGTGTACAGGTGAAAATATGATGCGGAAGAATGAATATGAATATGTAACATCCCCAGTTGATTTGTCATCCTTCTTATTATCTTCTTGCTGCTCATCAAGCTTGCTGAATGGAAGCAAAGGTTTATCTGCACGCTTAAACAAAGAAAATCATCCGTTGTTAAGTAACCTTTCAGCATAACACACAGATCACGAACAATTAAAAACATGGTTGTACTTGCCTTCTCGTAATTCACAAATAAACCTTTAATTATATCTTAAAATTTCTCAAGAAACTCTATACGATAACATCAACAAACAACTGGAAATAAAATATGATTACCAGTAAAAACCAGGATCCATATATGCAACTATCACAATAATGACCCTCTGATTATCCTAACCAGTCAAGTGACTCACGTCTCATGCTCCAAATCGTTCTCCAGAATTGCAAGAATGAAGTAGTACTAACATTCACCTAATGAACTGTTTTCATGAAAAGTTGTAGAGAACCAGCACGAACAGCAGAGCAAACGACAGAAAGAACTGTTGTAAGCAGTCCCAAAGTAAATGAACCAGTAGAGACAGCTTTGGAATGGTTGTGAAGACCGTTGCATTCATAATCCCTTGGTTCTCTTGCAAGCCCAGAGTAGCATAGGTATGTGCACTACACAGATATAACAGAAGAATGTAGCAGACTTCTTGTTGGAGAAAAATGAACTTAAAATGTATTTTGGTCTTTGTGGGAATGGACCTTAGGAGTTAGGACTTAGAAGTCACTAAGAGACACTAGCTCATTTTTTACTGTTGTGAATGAAGGACTTTTAGTTCCACATTGGAGGGACTAGAGATGAGTCCTCTCTTTATAATACCACAAAAAATGCAACTAAGGGGGCCCTTAGGGTTTAGAAGTTTTTGTGGTTAGGGGAGGACTAAGGCAATGGGCTAGTTAGAACAAACATACTTTTCACACATGTGTGGTGCTTCGCACCGAAGCACGCACGCTTGCGGTTGCGGCTTGCGGAGCTTGCGGGTGTGGGTGTGGGTGTGGGTGTGGCTAAGGCTGCGGGACTGAGTGTGTGTTGCGGGCGTGGCAGAGGCTGCGGACCAACCAAGACTTACGTTTTTTGTTTTAAATGTGGGGGCGTCTGACCCGGCTAGAATTAAGTTGTTTTAAAGAGAGAATATTTTCTGACAGTTTTATTACCGTTTCAAATTAAATTTCGCACTTAAATTTTTGATTAAATACAAAATTTATTCTCACTCAATATTGTGCGTATTTCACTTTTCTTTTGGCTATAAAGGAAAAACGAGTTTTTCATTTCAACTCACTCCAGAGCAGACTACTATCCCTAGCTCTTTTCCCCTCTTCTCGCTTAGTTTTGCACAACTTTGTGTTTATTTCCCTTCTATTATCTTGATGTTAAGTTCTTGAGGGTGATTAGTATTGTGCTTATACTAATCATAACGGGCAGTTCTATCCTAGACACATCTCCTCTGTTGGTGTATAGCATCTCTCATTATTGAGGAGTACCCGAGGACTATTGTATTAAGGACAATTTGCTGAGCAGGTGGTTCTGTCCTTGTGTGTGCATCAACATCAGAGTGTATATCATTTCAGTGATTTTATAACGTTAACAATTTTCTCTGTTTAGTGTTATTTCCATTGTTGCAGATCCAACAATCTTAACACAATATACATATTTATTCTGTTTCAATGGCTAAAAGTGATGTAGACATACCACAAAAGTTCAATGGCAAAGATTTCAAAAGATGACAATCCAAGATGTTTTCTTTCTGAGTTTTCACATGCTTGATGAACTAGTTCTGAAATCCTTTGATGAGAGTTTAAATGATGCGGGAAATGAAAAAGAGTTAGAAAGTTGGAGTAGACAGAACTATATGGCCAAAAACCATATTCTGAACTGTTTAGAAGATGCTCTTTATGATTTCTATAACGCAAAAGAAAAATTTTCTGCGTTTGACTTATGGGCTTCCTTAGAAGGAAAATATGAAGCGGAAACTGCTGGTAGTAAGAACTTTTTAGTTGCCCGGTTCCTGGAATACAAAATGACAAATGACAAATCTGTGGTTGACCAATTTCTTGAACTTCAACGCATTATCAATGAAATTATTGTTGAAGGTATGGTCATAGATGAAACGTTTCAAGTGTCTGCGGTGATTGAGAAATTACCTTCTTCTTGGTCTGAATACAAACGAAGACTGAGACATAAAACTGGTGAAGTCAGTATGGTTAAATTGGGTAAGAAGATACAAGTGGAAGAATTGCTGTGCTCCAAAGACAAGAATGTATCTTCCGCAAGGGAGATGTCTAAAAAGGCTCATGTGATAGAACACAAGACTGAAAAGGGTGACCGCAGCAACCGCAAGCCTGGTCCGCACAAGAAAGTTACTTTTTCGAAACTCAAATTATTGGTAAAATTAAAGGTGATTGTTATGTTTGTGGAATTCCTGGCCATATGGAAATGCATTGTATAAAACGTATAAGATTTTAATAACAAGAAAAACAATGCTAATTTGGTTGAAAGCAACAAAAACGAGTTTTCTGGCACGGTGTCTGAAGTCAATTTTGTAACCAATGTGAGAGACTGGTGGGTAGACTCTGGTGCTACCAAGCATGTCTGTGGAAACAGAGATATGTTCACCTCCTATCAGAAGGTAGGGGAAGGGGAGAAACTCTACATGGGTAACTCGTTCGCAGCACAGGTTGCGGGAAAAGACAAAGTTGGGCTGAAGCTCACTTCTGGAAAAACTCTCACATCGAATGAAATTCTTCATGTTCCGGAAATCTGCAAAAATCTTGTATCTTGTGGTGTATTAGATGATAAGGGTTTCAAACTAGTTTTTGAATCTGGGAAAGTTATTGTCACTAAGGGTAAGGACTACGTAGGAAAGGGTTATAAGACTGAGGGTCTCTACAAACTGAATGTAACCTCTATTGAAATGAATAAAATTGATTCTTCTTATGTTTGTGTGTCATTGAATCTTTGGCATGGTAGACTTTGTCATGTAAACTATAAATCAATGAATAAACTGGCTAGCATAGGCTGCATACCCAAATTTAGTTTCGAAAATGAACAAAAATGTGAAATATGCGTAGAATCAAAATATGCTAAAAAATCTTATAGGAAAAATATTCAGAGCAATTCTAAACCCTTAGAATTAATTCATTCAGACCTAGTTGACAAAAAATCAGTTCAAACTGGAGGTGGTAAGAAATGGTTTGTCACTTTTATAGATGATTGTACGAGGTACTGTCACATATATTTACTTAAAGGTAAGGATGATGCCTTAGAAGCCTTTAAGATATATAAACTAGAAGTTGAAAACCAAATGAGTTGCTACCATTAAAACTGTTAGGTCTGACCGTGGTGGTGAGTATGTAATTCATATAGGAGATTTTCGCATAGAACACGGCATTATACATGAAGTAACCCCTCTTTATTCACCACAATCTAATGGTGTGGCTGAATGGAAAAACCGAACCCTTAAGGAGATGATGAATTCCATGTTAATTAGTTCAGGACTACCTGCAAACTTGTGGGGGGACGCCGTCCTCTCATCTTGTTATGTCTTGAACAGAGTACCCTTTAAAGGATCAGACAAAACTCTATATGAGTTATGGAAAGGTAGACAACCTTCTTATGCATACTTTAAAATGTGGGGGTGTTTGGCTAAGGTGTCAATTCCTCCACCTAAGAGAACCAAGATAGGACCCAAAACCGTTGACTGTGTCTTCATAGGGTATCCTGATCATACTACTGCATATAGATTTATGGTTGTGAGTTCTGAAATATCTAAAATTAGTATCAATACTATTATCGAATCTAGGGATGTTGTGTTCTTTGAAAATGTTTTTCCTTTGAAATCTGAATCTCACATGATTTGTGTTGATCCCCTAGATGTCCCTTCTACTAGTCAGACATTACATGTAGAGAAAGATGAATTTGAGCCTAGAAGAGGTAAAAGACTTAGAACAGAAAAATCTTTTGGGCCAGACTTCATAACATGCCTAGCTGAGACTGATCCACAGACTTATAGACAAAACATGACTTCTTCTGAAGCTCCATGGTAGAAAGAAGCTACCATTAGTGAAATGGATTCCATTATACAGAATGATACTTGGGAGATTGTAGATTTACCTCTAGGGTGTAAACCCAACCCATCGGTTGTAAATGGATCTAAAAGAAAACGTAAGGTAGATGGAACTGTGGAAAAATACAAAGCTAGATTAGTAGTTAAAGGCTATAAACAAAAAGAAGGTGTAGATTTCTTTGATACTTATTCACCTGTTACGAGAATTACTTCCATTAGGATGTTAATTTCTATTGTTGCCATTCATAACTTAGAGATACATCAAATGGATGTAAAAACAACTTTTCTAAATGGTGAATTAGATGAAGAAATTTATATGGACCAACCTGAGGGCTTTGTAGTGAAAGGTTGTGAAAACAAAGTTTGTAAACTAAGAAAATCTTTGTATGGTTTGAAACAAGCACCTAAACAGTGGCATGAAAAATTTGATCATGTAATAATTTCTAGTGGTTTTAAAATTAATGAATCTGACAAGTGTGTTTATACTAAACTTGTGAATGATGCATGTGTGATTGTATGCTTGTATGTTCATAATATACTTATACTTGGTACAAACATGGATGTAATTAATTCCACAAAGAGCATGCTAAATGAGAACTTCGACATGAAAGACTTAGGCCCCGCTGATGTGATCTTAGGGATGAAGATTAGAAGAAATTCTAATGGACATAGTCTTAGTCAATCTCATTATGTTGAATCTGTGCTTAGAAAATATAACCAGTTTAATTGTAAATCTGCTTGTACTCCTTATGATCCTTGTTGTAGACTAAAAAAAGAATAAGGGTAACAGAGTTTCACAACTTGAATATTCACATGTTATAGGAAGTCTGGTGTATTTAATGAACTGTACGAGGCCAGACATTGCTTATGTTGTGAGTAGGTTGAGTATGTATATATGTAATACGGGACAAGAGCATTGGGATGCACTTATTATAGTGCTAAGGTACTTAAAGTATCTTTGAACTTTTCTATAAGTTAGGAGAGATACCCAGCGAACCTAGAAGGATTTTGTGACGCAAACTGGATATCGGACTCAGAGGAGTCTAAGTCTACGAGTGGATATGTTTTCACTCTAGCTTACGGGTTTGTATCTTGGAAGATTTCCAAACAGACATGTATAGCTCGATCCACTATGGAATCAGAGTTTATTGCGTTAGATAAAGCAGGAGAGGAAGCCGCTTGGCTAAGATGCTTTTTAGAAGACATTCCTCTTTGGCATAGGCCTATGCCAGCTATATCTATACTTTGTGATAGTCAAGTTGTAATAGCTAATGCTAAAAACAGCAACTATAATGGGAAGTCTATACACATTCGTAGAAGACATAATTCCCTAAAACAACTAATCTCAACTGGCGTTATTTCTGTTGACTTTGTGAGTCTAAGGAGAATATCGCGGACCCTTTGACGAAAGGTTTGTCCAAAGAGATAGTGAGTAATGCATCGAGGGGGATGGGGCTTAATCTCATCAAATAAACTTACCATGAAGGATACTCAACCTTGCTGATTGGAGATCCCAAGATCAAGGTTTCGAATGAGACAACTAATTTTTGGTGGGTTAAAGGAAACACTATCAGAGAATTTCATTCTCTGTCCCTTCCCTATGGTGTAGACGTGATAGTGGGCTGCATGTGAGGATGACTTTTTATTAAGTCTTAATGAGTTCTATAGTTTCAATTTAAGAATGAAGTGGGGTGTAACGGTAAACACTCTTGATAGAACTCACCTATCTGAATGAGGAAGTGGGCCGCTTCCTATGAGAATTGAGTTGATTCTCTAGAGCATTCTGAGAAACGGGATACGTCCAGGGCCAAAAATGGACACAACGATACGAACTTAACAGCACCTAGAGAGATATCACGCGTGGAAGTTATTGA
>JAJJMC010011023.1:0-37902 GCA_023531435.1 Papaver californicum | reverse complement strand
TAAATGTGGGGGCGTATGACCCGGATAGAATTAAGCTATTTTAAAGATAGAATATTTTCTGACTGTTTTATTACCGTTTCAAATTAAATTTCGCACTTAAATTTTTGATTAAATACAAAATTTATTCTAACTCAATACTGTGCGGATTTCACTCTTCTTTTGGCTATAAAAGAAAAACGAGTTTTTCATTTCAACTCACTCCAGAGCAGGCTACTATTCCTAGCTCTTTTCCCCTCTTCTCGCTTAGTTTTACGCAACTGTGTGTTTATTTCCCTTCTATTATCTTGATGTTACGTTCTTGAGGGTGATTAGTATTGTGCTTATACTAATCATAACGAGCAGTTCTATCCTGGACACATATCCTCTGTTGGGGTATAACATCTCTCATTATTGAGGAGTACCCGAGGACTATTGTGTTAAGGAAAATTTGTTGAGCAGGTGGCTCTGTCCTTGTGTGTGCATCAACATCAGAGTGTATAACATTTCAGTGATTTTCTAACGTTAACAATTTTCCCTGTTTAGTGTTATTTCCATTGTTGCAGATCCAACACTTCATTCACCTGTATACGATGCATCAACCAATGAAATAATAACTATGTCAGGGGCATAATGTTTAAACATATAACATACTAAACTGGGTGCAAAGCAACGATTGGTTTATCATGACAATAAACTGACAACTTATAGCTGGAAATGATTGCAAACATGAATATACAAATCAGTGTGAGAACAACTTGAACAAGAAGAAAAAAATCCTAAGCCAAATTTGGATATTATCTCCGCATTTATGGATTGCAAAGTTCACAAAAGCTGTAAGCCAAACCTCGTAATGGATAACAATATACCAGGAAAATGAGGAAAATAAAGTAAGATGGGAAACTGTCAAAGATTTATAAAACGGCCTTCTATAAAAATTTAATGGATGAATTGCAGCAGAGCACCATTGGATCAACGGCTAGATGTCTTCTTCATACTTTCTCCTTGGAATAGCCATCTCATGTGTCTTAGCATTCACCTGAATACTGTGTTAGCATTCACAGAAGAAGCACTGCAGATAATGTCTTAGCATTCACCTGAATACTGCGTTAAGTCAGGCATCTTTAAACTCTGCACGAGCCAGGTGAAATGTTACACCATGGCTAGAGATACAAGTATCTAGAGAGAAATAACTAATGCTAACTCATGTGCTTAAAATCCAGTATTTCCTCGTGCAAGTTCACAAACTAACAGGAAAAGTCTCTAAATTATTTTCTAAGAAAAATTTTAAACAACAAATGCAAGAATATTTTCTTCAAACACAATATTACTTCTTGCTAAAGACAAACAAACGAACAAATTGTATAGCAAATTAAAATTCACAACTGTTGATAAATGTAAACTAAAATGCTAATCTTTTTTATTTTTACGAGTTTTTTTTTCCTTCTCCAAAGCACTTTTGTATCTTGTGGAAGACTCTTCTTTTGTTTTGTTTTTTACGAATGGGATCTTTAACCATTATGTTCACTTGTTGAATATCTTCGCCATCTTTTTCAAGCAAATTCTTTTCACAATCAACTTCCATGACTGGGCTGAGTCGTCGAATGAGACTTAATCTGTTCTAGAACCCGTAACAACGCATGTTTTGCAGCTATATTTAGTTCCTCATTTTTACAACCTTTTTAGCTACTGATAGTGCTAAGTGTGACAACTCACAGTGGCGTGTAGATAACGATGGATCACAATCAACCATTATGTCCTTGAGAATCAAATACTACAATACTATTTGATGCCTTTTTGGTCCACCTTTCAGGTAATAATTAGATAAAAGATCAGATACCTTTAAATGGCGAAGTACTTTTAAAATATGAGCACATATTATGCCGTAAAATTCAATTTTTTTGCAGCTACACTGAAATGTAAGGTTGGAGAAGGTGATACGTACTGTACGAGGCGCCCTTGCTCCAAATATGATGATACTTTATATATGCTCGTTGTTCCGTCATCAGTATCAAGTTTGAAATCAAGGACAATGAGCCTCTTAAGTTGCATCTGGGACTCATTGAAAATCTTTCTGGTATATATTTCAGACGATTTTTTGTCCACTTCCCATATTGATGTCAGGTTTGGTTTCGTCGACACAGATTTTGTGATATGTTTTTTTAGCCTTTTCACATCGCACAACCACTGCTTTATCATATTAACCCATAAATTTTGAAAGAGTTTGTTTCTTCTTAAAATATTTCTTGAAGTAATTATTAATACTCTCGCTTTTTTGAGTGGTTGTCATACCGGCGCAAAAATGTTCCATGTCGTATATTTGTGCCCACTTCTTATGTAACTTGAACAAGTTATTTAACCATTTGTTATCCTTAATTTATACTTTTCAAGTAATTGCTCTCAACTCAACAAAAACTCATCCTCAGTCTCATAATCATAAATACATTTTCTAAAAATCACTTGTAAATGATGCATGAGTACCGAATACATTTGATAAGTGCTTAACATCATTTTAAAAAATATACCATAAACAAAAACGATGATGAGCATTAGGGATTACTTGTGTAATTGCAGTAGCCATCTGGCTTGCCTGATCAGTGAATATAGTTTTCATTTCCTTTTCTTCCATTATTTCAAGGAAGGTTTCAACAACCATACGAATGAACTTGTAGTTTCCTCTTTTATTAAAGCACTTCCGACAATATTATCTTACCATGGTTGTTCACCTCAACAATCGGTGCAAATGGCATGTCATAACCATTAGTTTTGAATATCATGTCGAAACACACAACATCTCCAAAAATATTATTATCTAGTTTGGATCTAGCATCGCACCAAAAACAATTTGTAATACGGTTTTCATCGTCAACTTGAATAATATTGAAAAATGACTTAATTTCTTTTTGCTTCCTTTTGAAATAGGATAAAAAAAAATGCATCACCTTTTTTTGGCCATTAAATACGTTTTCCTTGCACCAAATAATTACAATCTTCTTGAGTAAAATTGAGATTTTGTGGTCCTCCCGCTTCTTCGCTCATATACGAGAAAATCCTAGTTGCTCCAAATTCGGTAGAAATCATATTATTTATTAAAGTAGCCTGAGCAGGTAATATTTTTATTTGTGATCATAACAAATGTACGTTATCTGGAGAAGCAAGCTCATGGTTATGCTCTGTCAAAAATTCCATGACAGAATATGTTGCGTTGGCATTAATTCTAATTTGCATTCTTATCATACAACCAGTTCGCGTCACTGCTCGAGGTTTAGCTGGTGTTCCTCTTGGGTGTTTTTCGCATTCGCCTTCACATGAACAACAAATATTCTTCCAATAATTTTTTTATCTGCTCTTCTTTTCAAAGCCGATTGTTTTCTCACGCTAAATCCAACTCTCCTTGTATAAGCATTATAAAATTCATATACATCATCATCAAATTTAAATGTTTTTCCCATTATGGTTTCCCCATCTTCCATAGCCTCCTCGGTAACAATATTATTTTCAACGTTAGTTCGAACAATCTTATTGCCGTAATTCTCCACCACTATAGATTCACTTGATTAACAATTTTATTCAAATCAAATGAATAAGGTTTTTTTTGCTCTTCCACTCTGTTAACAAAAAAAAAGTTATAATATGACTAATGATGCAACTGTGTAATTGGTAAAAAAATAAAATATGTAGAAATCTGATTGAAACTCTATCAAGTTAGAACGGTCAAAGAATATTATATTAGTATGTCACGGAAACCACACCATATCATACTACAGATGATATATCATACTTTCTGATTCAGTTCTCCCTAAACATGCATGATTAACAAATTTAATACTAGTATAATTAGTTAATCAACATGAAGGTGGATTTTCATTTACCTATCCTAAATGATACCATATGTAAACTTAGAACCTAAGTTGCAGGCCAGCTCCCAGTCCTTCTCCCTAATTGTTGACGCAGCCATGATAGATCATTTTTAGATCTCCGGGCAATGGTTTATAATTCACCAGCAGACAGTACCCTAACAGTACTGTGGAAGGGTAATTAGTCAAAACTCGAATAACCATCCTTTTATCTAGTTCCAATTACATAACCTCTTTTACATACTCACTAGACAAAATTGTATAACAACCTTAAATTGATTTAACAAACTTAAAAATTCAGTTTGGAGACATAAGCATTCAAAATTTTGATGAAGGATATGTATCAAAGAGTTTTAGATCAAGAACTTACCTCTAGCACTCGAAAAAAACTGTAAAATATAGGAAAAAAAAGTTTAGGTTTTATAAGTGAATAAAAGGATTTAATAAAAGAAAAGGATTTTCATAGCGTATTTTTTATATTTTTTATTATTTTTTATCTTTCCTTTTACAATCGGTTTTGGTTGACATATAAGATTTGTTTTGGTTTAGAGGAAGGGTAATTTGGGAGTAATAAATTATAACTTAAATTAGTTAAAAATCGTCAAAAAGAGAAAGAAAAATGTATGCCTCTTATTTGTCCCCCACCCCCTTCGGATTTTGCCTCCATCAAAATTTTATTCCCTCTATCTGTCCCATATTTTGATCCGTCTCATCAATTAGTCTCGAGTTATGGACAGGAGTTCCCTTCAAAATGGTGGAGCCGATACCCAAACCTGATTCCAGGTGTCTAGGAACCACTTTCCCCAACTGGTCCATAATGTGACCTGAGAATGAACCCATCTTTTTCTTACGCTCTGCGACCCAGGGAATACACATATCTCTAACAGTTTCAGGTAATGGTGAGTAACTGTTGGCCAAGGTGCCCCTTAACTGACGATCATCTACTTTTCTCCAAACTTTATTTAGTTCCTTTACCGCCGAATTTGAAGAAGAATAGGATTTTGAATTTGAAATATTCAAAGTTTTCGACGCAGAATTAGGCATTGAAGAAATATGTTCCTGACTATCCGCTGATCCTTCAATACCAATGGAAAGTTTTGACTTAGAGCTTCTCCAATTGTGAATGTGGATGTTTCGTTTGTGGCATCACTTTTAAGACATCCTTTAGGTATAAAATCTTAAATATTAGCGAAATTATTTTTTATCTCCAACCCATAAAGTTTCCAATCATTCTATTACTTATTTGTAATTATATAATTGGTTAAAATTATTTTCATTTTTGTTTTTCAATTATTTTTGTTAATAAAAGTGCAAAAACATCTTCTAAATGAATGTCTAAAACTAGAGGTTCAGCTAGAGGATGTCTAAGTTTTTTTTTGGTGACATCATCCTCAAATTAATGGGTTAAAGCTAGTTTTTTTATAGGGATTTTTAATAAAATGGCAGACAATTAAAACCCGATATAAGAAAATGCCCCCGTTTTTTTAAACTTTTATAAAATGCCCCAACCGTTAGTATTTCCGTCAAGGCCATCCAAATTGATAAATCTCGTTTACTAAGTCAATTTATCGTCTGACGAGATGATAAATTGATGGGCGCAATTACAAAGCTACCCTTTAAAAATCCCCCACAGTTGGATTCGTTGCACCAGATTATTACACGTGTTTTTTTGGTCAAAAAACACTTCAAAAGAAAAAACTTCTTCCTTCTTCGTTTTTGATTCCGCCGCCTCCTCCTCTTTTCCCTTTCTCTTCTTCATTCCACCTCCTCTTGTTCTTCCCTTTTCTCTGCAACACACGAAGATCACTAGCAACATCAATATCTGCAAATCAAGGGTTTTGTTTAATTTTATGAAACACACGAAGATAACCCTTTTCTCTGCAACACACGAAGATAACCCAAACCGAGAAGATGAAGAACAAAAACAGGGAAGAAAAGAAAGCGATGAAGAGGTAACCCTATTGTTTAATTTTAACAGTAGTTAATTTCGTATGATTGGAGTTTTGTTTTTCTTTATAAAATTAGGGCTTTTTTTTTTTAATTAGGGTTTTTTTTCTTCTGAAATTAGGGTTTTTTTCTTTCTGAAATTAGGGTTTTTTTCTTACTGGGTTCGTATGATTTCGTGTTGCTGTTGAAATAATAGTCGTGTATTGTGAGTCTGTGGATGGTTTCATCATATACAGTACACAGCATGTTTCCCTAATTGAAGTAATGAAAATGAAAAGAAAAAAAGAAAAAATAACTATTTACTTACATTTGAGTTGACAAGTCGTTATGACTGTGTGTGTGTCTTTCTGATCTACAGTTTCCCTAATTGAAGAACTACAGTTTTCCTTTGTTGTCTTTGACTCCCTTAATACCCACTAAAGAATGCTAACCCAAGTTTGTTTACACAATAAATCTGTGAACTTTAATCTTTCCTTACATCTTATGCACCTCCATCTTTACTCAAAGATTCTGGATCATCCGATGGATGGTTTCATCATCATAGTCGTGAGTCTGTGAAACTAGCATTTCCATTTTAACTAGCATTTCCATTTTAGGGATCAAGATCAGGAAGGCATACCAATGTCTCCCTTGGCATTTCCATTTTAACATGCTTTTCTGTTTTTGCTTTTGAATATTAGTTTTGATATCAATTTTAAATGGTTTCTAGTTTCTACGTTTGGTTGTGAAGGATTATTTTAGCATGTCCACTAAATAGGGATAACCTGTTGCCGATCAATGTGTATATGGGGATGCTTGATGTCATAATCTTATGGTGTTTCATATAACAAGATAGCGGACAGTGTATGTAGCCTTACCATGATGGTTTATTCTTTTTTGATATTCAAGTCCCTTCCAATTACCCTGCATCACCACCAAGTGTTTACTATTGTTCTTTCGGGCACAGACTAAATCCTAACTTATATGCAAATAGTTATGTTTGTTTAAGTCTTCTAAATACTTGGAGTGGTCGTAAGAACCAAAAATGGAATCCATCTCAATCAACTATACTACAAGTTTTAGTGTCTATTCAAGGTCTAGTTCTCAATGCCAAACCCTATTTTAATGAACTTGGTAATGGAAGTTTCTCTAAGTCTAGTCCAGGGATTAAGAGCTATTCTTTGCGATACAATGAAGATGCATATATCATGAGCTGCAAGACAATGATGTCTATTCTTAATAAACCACCGAATTCCTTCGAGGAGTTTATAATTCAACATTTTCACGATCGCGCTAGTACTATTTTGATTCCTTGCAATGCTTATATTAATGGCTTAGCTGAAATTGGTGGTGATCCTATCACTACCACTGCTGCGACAAAGACTACGTCCTTAAATTCATTCACATTTAAGGCAGCAGCTGGGTTTTTATATCCAAGGCTTGTGGATTCGTTCGTAAAGAATTATTCATCTTTGGAGAACATTTATCTCCATATGCAGTATCAATTTTTTATTGAATACAAAAGATATAGCATTTATCTCCATATTTTGTACGAATATATATACATATCAATTAGTTTTTTTATAAAAGGAAATGAAGAAATTGTATGAAAAAGAAATGAAGATGAGCTAGCTGTGATTGAAGATTCTTGATGAAGACACTAAATTCAAATTGTATTGCTTAAGTTATATATGTAAAGATTAGTATAAAATTTGTGTTTTAGGGAACTAAATTATTTACCTTTTATTTTTCTTTAATTTTTTGATTCATCCTAAATATGTAAACATAAAGATATAAATACATGTTTCTTTTCTCTTCTTCCATCACGGAAGACACAAATCCCTCTTTCCATAATCAAATTTGATACATTAACAGCTGGGTACTAAGAATCCTAGCCTTTATCAATTCTCATTTTTCTTCTTTTCATTTTCAATCATCACCGTTATGATGGCAGAGCATGATATTTCCGTTCTGAATGTTGATAGTTGTTTTTGTTTGAAAAAATAATGTTGTGATTATGGTTTATTATTAGAACCTTTTAATATGAATGACATCTATTAGTATGACTAATTTACTGGATTTTTTTGTCTCAAACCTTGTTGCTGGTGCTAGGGTTCATAACTGGTATAATTAGGTTGAAGATGATGAAAAAACACCACTAATGGTAGCACGTGCTTTGCACATGCTATGAGTCATAAATTGAACACATAATGACTCACTGTTCTAACTATGACTCTTTAAAACGATTTAAGGGCATTAACGTCTTTTTCAATAGCTGATTTAATGCCACATATGCTTAACTACCGTTAACCTAAAACTGGATGAAAAAGGTCAAATTATGGGCATTTTATTAATGTTCAAAAAAACGGAATTATTTTATAAATAAGGTTTTCGTACATGGTCATTTTATAAAAAACCTCTTTATTAAAAATATGGTTGTGTATCCCATATGGATTAGGACGTTTTTTTACACACAATCCATTGGAGAAACTCTTAGAAGAGTTATAGAAAGATTCTCCTTTAATCTTACCACCATTTATTTGGTCCTAGGTTTAGGGAGAATATCACGTTGAGAAGGAAGCTTTTGATTGGTATCTAGATTCTCATGAAGCCACTCGATGCTCAACCAGTTACCATTGAAATTAATAGCAGCTGGGATTTTACAGGGATAGTCGTGACTTTAATCCTGCAACAATTAAGCTTATCAAGATTAATAGTAGAATAATGAATATCAACTTTACCCCAAGGATAAACTATTGTCTTGAACGACAGAAAATTCCAGAGATGGAAAGGAAGACCACGGATTCCAATTCAGTGTTCTTTATCAGCGCACAAAACTTTATTAATAAAAACATCTTCAATTCTCCAACGATTAATTGATATTTTTGATTTGCCTAATTTGAGAACTTGTTGATCCTTAAAATCTCAAACATCAACCTTGAGTTTGCTGTGCAATAAGCTAATCTCCCGTTGATAATACGAAGATGTAATTTACAGGCCAATTAAAAAAAATTACAATGGCTTTAGCCATTTTATTCCATCCAGAACGAAAATTTAGCACCTCCACAGCGACTCCATAATCACCAGTATCCTTGACTGAAAATCTATCTTCAAGAGCATTAGTAACTTTTGACACAAGAGAGGGAAACGCATTACCACTGAAACTTGAGTTTCTGAGTGTTTATTTAGAGGTTTTTGTAATGCAGAAGCAAACTTGAGCAGAGTAGAGCCCTTGTAACCGAAAGGAATACAAATAAAGCTAGGGGACAACTTCTTTGGTGATCCAATAACCATTATTTGTAGAACATATCCCATTGAATTACTAAAGAAAGATATCTGAACCACGAAAGAGTCAATCTCAGCGACCAAGAAATAGACAAAAGAAACTTATGATAAGTAACAAGAAATAGACAAAAATAAGGAACTAACAGAGAAAGCTGAAAGCAACAATTTTCTTCCATGTATATATATATATATATACTGAATAGATTGCCAACAATTCTCATTTCTCAATTAAATTTAATGAAGAATCTACAAAACCGAGCAGTGGCTGACTTTCCTATAGGCTACACTCATATGCGTCTTGAGTATCCCGAGCCCGCACATTTCTTGCAGAGTATCAATCCTGCAGAGACAGTAAGCCACAACTAAAATGTAAGCCGTCAACGAGTCTACTGAGAAGGGGAAAAAAAGAATATACTTGAGAATCAAGGTTACTAAACCTTTAGGTTGATTCTTCTCAAATATTTGTTGTTTTTAGTAGAAAAATGTACGCCATAAATGTCAAAGTACTGTATCAATCTTAGAGTTGCAAAACGACACCAAGGAATTGTAATTCACGAATCACAAGATCAAATGAAAAGTTATACCTGCACCCTTGCATACTCGACAGTCGACCAAGCCTGTTTCTTGTTTCATCTTTCCATCGTTACAAAAAACACATTTGGTACCACCTTGTACACCAAAATGAACGAAAAGTTAGCGACTGGCAATTGCAAATATAGTATTTAAACTGAAGAAATATAACTGTATATGGATATAGCCAAACGTGTGAATTCCTAATTTTCAAATCATCTTAGTTTCCTTAAATTTAATACTCCCCAGTCAACTTGGAAGATGGTTGCTCCCACCTTTACTCATGTTGTGATGTACTAATCTATCAGAGCCAAGACTAATCCTCCTCCACGACCCACTACAACCTCTACTTTCATTACCACCATCACACCTACCCATGCATATAACCAGTGCAATGACCATGACCAGTATCACCCAAATACACAACATAACTCCTTTAGAGTAGTTGAGATTAAGATGTTGGATTGAAGAATATGCATTCATTCTGTAAAGTAGCCTCATTAGTCATTACTTAAAAGGTTTGATCCTTAAATACACTGCATTAAGGATAAAGGATTTAGCAAGCAACATAAACTGTGTCATCTAGTCTCGATGTTCTTAATGTCTAAAAACTTTTGAATTCTTAGTGAGGGCACATACTACAGAATATCTACTTAACCAACTCATGCCTCCATATTAGGCAACAACAGCTTAGTTACTCTTCTCTAGGCCAATCATCATGTAATTTGGCTTTGTGGCTTTGTTAGTTCGATATACCATTGCAAGGATGTATTGTGCATACGGCTTTGCAGCCTTGTGCATATTATATCACATTAGGTAACTAGGGGGAATGCCAGTTTCTTTGTCATGTTTTACAATTTCATTTCACCATAAGTTTTTCATATCAATAATCTCTAAAACATCCAATGAACCACCACACTCTAAACCCAATGAGTTACAGAAAGACAAAACAGATTTAGGGAGCAGAAATTACCATTGCCGGCACATTTTTCACAAGGAACAGGATCTCCCTAAGGAAAAACACAACTTCAAGTTTTCGTTAGAAATTTCAACATTCAAAAGAACTTTCAGAATTCAAGAACTACTGCTACTTTTATGTTAAAGTTAAAAGTAACTAAATTACCTTCAAACCCAGGAAGAGAGAAAGGGAAATGGCAACCAAAACACTAACAGTAGCAAGAAATGTTTGAGTATCTATAGGTCTATCAAATCCAGCAAATAACAAAATTGGATGTGAAAGAAGTTTTGGTTGTTCGATTAATTTATTTGGTATTGAAGATAAAATGTGAACTTTTGTTACTATTTGCTGATGAGGAAAAAAACATTGAATTTTATTATTGTTAATGAATTTGAGAGTATAATGGTTTGGAGATACTGATGCTGAAGAAGAAAAAGTAGCAGAGAGAGAAGAGAAAGAATGGAGAGAGTAAAAATATGATAAAGTTGCCATGGATAGAGTTTAATAGTTGAAGGAGCTGTTGCCTCCATTGTTTTCTCTTTTTCTTTTCTTTTGAGAGAGAAATAAAAAGAAAAAATAAATTGGCACTCCTAGTGGAATTTGAGGCATCATCCATTTTTGAATGGCTGTCATTTAGTTACCTTTTTACTTAGGGCACCTCCAACTTTGGTAAAGACTTTCTTGAGCTCTTTCACTGTATCTCACCTGTCTAGAGAAAGCACAATGCAAGAGCGGTTGGAATGAACAACCATTGGGGGATTATCAAATCTGAAGTCATTTCCATATAAATTTGGAATTTGAGATTCTCAAATACAATTTTTTTGTGAATAACTTGTAATGACCCGATCCTCCATTGATATTGTTCCCACTTAGCCATTACGGTCATTCGGTAGTGTGGGGTTTTCAATGGGCACCGCTGCGGTTTTTAAACATCAGCTTCCTGATGCGTGTCGTTTACGCACAAATTAATTCATATATTCCCCACTAATATTAATAAGTACTATAGCGATAGTAAGGATCGTTCCCACGATGAGCTCTGAATTGTTGTTTGTCTTGACTTCTTATGTAACCAAAAAGGGGGTTGTAGAGTTATTAAACTAAAATAAACTAACGAAAGAAAGAAAAAAAAAAGTAAATAAAGATTATAAGAGGGAAGAAAATATTGATTAGAGGTTTCATCTTCCTTCACCAAACAAGCTCTTCAATCGATTAGAGATAATGTTCAATCCTTCTCATATCAATAACCCTAGAGCATCATATCGCAAGATTATTCCGGCAAAACTCCTTGTATCATCAAACGCGCAAGAGCCACTCTTTGAATCCTTCTCGATGAATAACTTGGCGCAAGAGACACTCAAGTTTAACCCAATAAAAGCAATGGCTTTCGTGAGTTAAGGTTATTCTAAGTAATCTGGAGCAAGAGCCACACGGATTTAATCTAGGTTAAGCTTCTATACATAATCGCATGGTGACATCCCATCGTTAACAACTATGTTATGCTACTTGTGATTGGAGTTCTTCGACAATTCCGAATCTCAAACCCTAGTCTAGAGATATAAATACAAGACCATTCGATTTGCAACTTAAACGAGCAAGTCTTCAATCATACATGGCGATATAAACAATAAAAGATGAGCGATAAAAGAAATCATTAATATTAAAACTAACCAGCCAGATTGATTTACATGTTCAGGACTTCCAACTACATCCCCAACCAATAGAACAAAATTACCTACTCATGCATTTGCTAAAACCCATGGAAAATACACAAAGAATAAGAATAGTTTTTCCCTATGGGGAAAACCTAGGCTTTTGATGTAGAAGATGTAATATGAGAGGTAGGAGATGATAAATTACTTCAAAAAGATGTAGAATCCCCCTGCTTGAGCCTTAAATGTCTTCTTTTATAGCCTTCAATGCTTGGACCTCAAGTAACCTCTCTTCCCAGGTTTAAAATCCTTCTGTGACGCGTGTTTCCTTGAGTTAGAAGTCAATTCCACGTCCATATATGTCCCAGGTTCGGCTAGCTCTTCTGGTGACCTTCCCAATCGAACCTTCTCCTGGAGACTTTCATTTCTCAGCTGAACATTCTTTGAAACCTTCATTCCTCGCTGAAATTTCTCTGTGAACTCTTCCATACTTGATTTTCCATCACTTCTTCTTCCGAACTCGGAACGACCTCATTCTTCTTGCCTTGTCTTGGTCCTTCAATTATCTTCAAGATGATAATAAGAAATTCTGGATTTGAACGCGTTGAATTTGGTCTTTGATCCTTTCTTCACTTGTAGTGCTGCACTTCTTTATTCAAATTATGTCAAAATGAATCCCTTTCTTCGTCTTTGGTTGAATCCACTTCAAAACTCCTAAGAAACTCATTAACAAACACAATCAAAGCATAATGATATGAAAACTAACAACAAAGCAATGAATTAGAGTATGAAACTAATGCAAATAATGCACCTATCAAATTCCCCCACACTTGCCTTTTGCTAGTCCTCGAGCAAACTACAAATCTAAACTAACCTAATCTAAAATACAACAACTTCATTTCGTTGAGGATACGATTACACTTAGCATGTGTAACAAGCCTTTAAACCTTTAGGTGTCCCTAGTGGACGAGTTATAGTCTCGTGAGGGTTTACAAGAGGTATACCCACAAAACTTAAATTCCAACTTTCAAACATTCCAGAGCACATGCATCCAAAGAGCTACGAAAACATAAAGTTTCTGCACACTAACAATAAGAATTTAGAAGTATCAAAGAACATTATTCCCATGCTTAGCTCTTGAGTTAGGAGAAAACTACCATACGAAAGAACCCAGCCTCAAGAGCGATCGAATATGCATTTCGCCTCGACTTCTGCCTCACCAATAGGGTTTTATGAAATTGCACTCAAAAGATACACTTTATGGTTCTCATGTGTATAGGAAGAAATGAAGATAGAAATCCTGCACACGTTGAATGGTGGGGGAAAAAAGGTAACCTTCTGAATTATATGAAGATGTTATCCCATAGAAACGTGGGAAGAAAAAGACCCCCCCCCCCCCTGTTTTTTTCCTCTGATGATCTCTAAGAAAGGAAATCAACCACAATACAAGGATGGTAACACTACTTACCTCGACGCCCTATCTACAATTAGCACCACTCTCACAACATCCAATAGAAACGTCGTCGGTCTTCAACTATTGATGATGAATTCTTGAAATTCGTAAAACCTTGACATTGTAACTCTTTTCCTCAATTCCTTGTTGCTTGAAACTTCTTTATAAATTTCTTCTTCCCCAAGGCCTTATTGAATGAATACGAAAAAGAAATAGACTAAAACAATGATTAATACTTTTTTTTTATGAAATACAAACTGAAAAATAATAATGAAACTACTATAGTCGTGGGATAAGGATTTTAACACTTGATTCTTCACAACTCGTATTTTCTCGATATCATAAACTTCATTAACTCTCATCTATTGATTTATTTCGTTCTTGTACATAGGTCTTCAACATGTATATATAATTCTGTCCATTGTATTGTTGCTTCACTTGAATATGAAATTTGCTCTTTCTTGTACCGTTGTTTGTAAACCTTGAACGTCTTTAACTTTCCTCTGAGTTTGTGATGCTCAACTTGTTGACGATAATGGTGTTTCTATGGACCTGTTGTTGTCGAGAGAGAGAACGGTGCTAACTGCAAACAATATTACAAGAGATGTTGTAAGTTAGCAATTCTAATGGCATCCTCGTGATTGAAAAAATAGTACTCAAGAGATCAAAAAGTAGTGCTGAAATTGGTGCGAAGTTGGGTAGCTCATCATTCTACCCGGAATTTGCGTATGATGACACATACTCTAAAGCATAATTTTTAGACAGCTACAAAGAATTGAAGGTCTAGTGCCTCGCTTGATGTAATAGGTAATTTCCACTAATGATTGACCAGCTCCCTAATATTGTACTCTCTACCAGTGGTTTAAGTCCCTTTTTGTCAGCTCTAGCTCTCAACAACTAAGAAACCCGAATGTCATTCTCTATTACTTCTAAGTTCAACTATATTGGTGGAGAACTCCATATGTAGACTTAGCTAGAAGTATACTAAGGGATTCTACAATCTCTAAAAGTTGGAAGTTTTCACGCAAATATGTACAAAAAGTTTAAAAATTCCACCTACAAAGTGAATACTTAAAACTCTAAATGTTTAAACATTCCCCCACACTTAAACTTTACATTGTCCTCAATGTAAATTGACTCGTCCAATGTAAAATCATGGTGGGAAATTCCTAATATGATATGCAAACTATAAAAATAAACTAAAATAAAAATATGAAACCAATGGGTTGCCTCCCATTCAGCGCTTAGTTTAACGTCCTCATCCTGACCTTCTGGTTATTGTCCGTACACCAACAATCTGAAAATCTGGGGATCTTCCCATATAACAATTTGCAATTCTAATAGCAGCTTTACACAAATGTTAGCATATGATAATACTAGTGAAACCATTATCATAAAGAAGTTACCCTCACACTTAGTTCTTTCTAAATTTGGAAGTGTATGTAGAACATAGAATTCGGGAACTTCTACATGTTTTTCATGAGTAACCTACACAGTGTTAAAATCAAGCATATCTAATGGTAGATACTTAGAAGTAAAATAATCCATTAAAACTTTGTAAGCACATAACTCCAATCCTAAGTGAGGTATTTTTCTAAAAATTGGGTTACCAACTCTTTGAGAAATTACTTTGAGAGGAGGAGGATCATTAGAAATAGAATTATGCAAAGGATTAGACAAACCTTCCACTATCTCTTGTATTACGGGATCCTTATTGTTCTTGAAGAACTCCAATGAATCATTTACCTCTTCTGTATTGTGGTACTCTATCAAACTTTTTAACCAATCCTCGTCAGTTTCTGTTTCAACCAAAATCTCGGCATCAATGCTATCATTATATTCCTTTGCAAACTCAATTGGGTCTTCCATAATATTACTCAATCTAGCCTCATTCTTAAATATTTCATCATCTTCAATATAAGACTCTTCATCAGAATCTTCATCGACCTCATATTCTCCATTAGCAAAACGTTGTTTAAATTCCATATGTATGGTACTACTAATTCCTTGGAGAATTTCTTTTGGTGCTCCGTTATCTTCCAGTTGATATAGTTTTTTCGAGAGTTTTCTTATTTTTGCACGTTTCCCACCATTACTTACAATAGAATCACTAAACCGTGACTCTTCCCGTTGAATGGGTGAATGATCATAAATACGATCAGAAGTCGGGTAAGTTATACTATTGTAGAATTAGGTTGGTACAACGTTCTCTCTATTAAGTGTTGGATTAATTTGGTCTAATCTTTGTTGTTTGTCCTTTAATTGATCTAATACCTGCATACAACTTGAGTGGAGCCAATTAGAAGTATAAATATCCCACCTTCTTTGTGGTTGTTGACCTACATACCCATCATAAAGTTGTTGGTATGTTTGAAAATCACCAAAAGATTCCGTAGAATATTGATCAAAACCAAAGGATTGATTCTGATTGTATCCCGTGGTCGGTTGGAAGTTATTGAAAGATTGAGAATTACAACCAAACTGATTACCACCATAATATGTCTGATCTGGTGCACCGTACATGTCATTTTTGTAAGGAAACATGATGACACACAATAAAATAGGGGGGGAAAAAGAAAAAAAAATCTAACTAAAAATCTAAAAACAAAAATAAAGTGATACATACAACCTGTTTTTAGAATTTATCTTCCCCTTTAAATGGATGACGAATTCCACCAACGAATTGTTTCCACCGTAAAAACCTAAAAACCTAAAAAACACTAAAGGAAAAACACAAAATATAACAAAAAAGAAATCTCAAACAAAAACAATTGCCAACTGCTCCCCGGCAGTGTCGCTAAAATTTGATGCATGTCGTTTGCGCACAAATTAATTCAGATATTTCCCACTAATACTAATAAGTACTATAGCGGTAGTAAGGATCGTTCCCGCGAGGAGATGTGAATTGTCGTTTGTATTTGACTTCTTATGTAATCAAAAATGGGGGTTGTAGAGTTATTAAACTAAAATAAACTAACGAAAGAAATAAATAAAAATAAAATAAATAAATATTATAAGAGGGAAGAAATATTGGTTAGGGGTTTCATCTTCCTTCACCAAACAAGCTCTTCAATCGATTAGAGATAAAGTTCAAACCTTCTCATATCAATAACCCTAGAGCATCATATCGCAGGCTTATTCCGGCAAAACTCCTTGTATCATCAAAGGCGCAAGAGCCACTCTTTGAATCCTTCTCAATGAATAATTTGGCGCAAGAGCCACTTAAGTTTAACCCAATGAAAGCAATGGCCTTCGTGAGTTAAGGTTATTCTAATCAATCCGGTGCAAGAGCCACACGGATTTAACCTAAGTTAAACTTTTACACATAATCGCATGGCAACATCCCGTCGTTAACCACTATGTTATGCTACTTGTGATTGGAGTTCTTCAACAATTCTGGATCTCAAACCCTAGTCTAGCTTTAGATATGAACACAAGACCATTCAATTTGCAACTTAAACGAGCAAGTCTTCAATCATACATGGCGATATGAACAGTAAAACATAAGCGATAAAAGAGCATTAATATTAAAACTAACCAAATAGATTGATTTACATGCTTAGGACTTCCAACTACATCCCCAACCAATAGAACAAAATTACTTACTCATGAATTTACTAAAACCCATAGAAAATACACAAAGAAGAAGGATGGTTTCCCCTAAGGGGAAAACCCTAGGCTTTTGATGTAGAATATGTGATATGAGAGGTAGAAGATTATAGATTACTTCAAAAAGATGTAGAATCCCCATGTTTGAGCCTTATACGTCTTTTTTTATAGCCTTCAATGCTTGGACTTCAAGTATCATCTTTTCCCAAGTTTAGAATCCTTCGGCCTCCCTTTGGGTCGGCCAATTAGTTGAGACCGTTAGAAGTTCAAAAGAATCGGTTTAAGAAAATAAGGTTATGTTCTAAAAAGATTGCGGCAACGTCGGGCTGTGTTCTATAGTTGATTTCAGAATCTATAACTGTGAGTGGGTTGGACAAGTGTAACCGGCAACTCAACTGTCCAAGTAAATATGCAGCAGTGGCATAAGCCAAATGTGATTTGGCATTGGCCAAGAATGCGCGAGGCATTCAGAAATACGCTCTAAGGCATTGGCATGCGCCAAAGAAAGATTGGGCATGGCCATGATGTTTGGAACACCCAGTAATACGAGTTTGAGGAAGCTTGCATATGCACGCTCACATTATTGGGGAATGATGCATATTTCATGATGGTATTTGACTGGTATACGTGTCATGGGAACATCAAGGCCAGAACCATGTGCCAGGCACATGGCCTTGACGATTAGAAGTTGGTTGAACTTTGTTGGCGTCAGTTTTATGTTTTCCTAGAGACAAGGATCTTCCTTTTGGGCTTAGAGATAGGAATGTGCAGATTAGACGACTAGGCCAACTGCTTGGCATAAAGCATAGTCATAATTGCTAGACGATTACGTTGTATATAGCTTTGTATGGCTATAAAATTATGATCTTATAGAGGTTTGGGTATCTGGTACAAGGAGAATATGTATCCCTAAGTGTGCAGCAATAAAAAGGCTAAGGCCAAAGTTAAAGCTAAGTTTGTGCTTAGTGCATTTGTCCTTATGTTTAGCTTATTATATATGCATTAATTGTGAAGTGTGTGTACTGATTTGGGAATCTTGAATGATTGTGAGCAAAACCTCTATTTAGTATGAGAAAAATATAGTTTAGTCGGGAAGAAAAAGTATTGTCTAAGTGTGAATTAGGCTGAGACTGTGTTATGGAAACACAATGCCGTTGTCAAGGCTAGGCTGTTGCATTTGTGAAGTTAACCCTGTGACAACAAGTCAGGTGGCGGGTTTGGCCAATACCGACCACCGAATAGATATATGCGGTTTTGGCAGTTTTAAAACTGCCAACGATCGGCTATACATTTGGTTTGGTTTTGAACCACCCCCGAATCGGGTCGCATTTAACATATTTTTTTTATCGATTTTGGAATATTTCATCTAATTTTCTCCGTTATTATTAGTAATTAACAGAGATTCAAAGACTGGATAAGGCAAGAATCTAATTTTACATTGATATGACAGCCTTTGTCATATTGAAACGATTGTGCTACTAAGTTTACATATTATTATCTTTTCAATCCCAATCACTATGTCACTTTTATATAATTCCTTCTTTATGCCTTTCTCTGCCTAAATTACTCCAACCAAATATGCTAACCAAACATCTACGAAAATAAAATGAAACTAAATAAAACAAAGTTGTGTTACTTGTGTATATACCCATTTTATTATCAAGTAGCAATTAACAATATGACGTTAAAATCAATCTTCTGACAAGATAAAATCTTTAACAACTTTAAGAAGCTCTTGAGCTTTCATTGGATCAGAATATGCCATTCCATGAAACCCAAAATTCCTCAATCCAACTCATAACTTTCACATTTTTTCCTTGTAACATATCACATATTCAATATATCCATATCAACTAATGAATCTTCAGTTACACCCATAACAATTAAACTCAAAAAAAATCATTAAGTTTACTTTATTAATGATTCTTCAAATGTTGATTCTTAAAATAATCAAGTCAGTTGATTCTTTCTTCAACTATTGGTGAGTGTGAACCACTGAAAAAAAAAAGAATAAGTAAAAAAAAAGTGGTGGTGGTTGCTCGTCGTGATGGAGGTGGTGCATAAATTGTTCATAGTTATGGAGGTGGCGCTGACTGGTGTGAGAGAGAGGGGGTGGCTTGGTCTTTTGAGAAAAGAAGTTGCTTAGTTTATTAGGGTTAGGGTAAGCATCTTAGTCATACATAAGATAAATTGATATATATGATTTAACTATGTCTAACGCTCGTATTTTTCGGTTATTCAGTGTTCGGTTCGGTCGGTAGGACCCCTAAAATTGCCAACCGATACGATATATGAGGTTGACAGTTCTGCGGTCGGCTCGGCTACGGTTTTGGCGGTTACTGGCGGTTTTTGTTCATCCCTAACTTGAGGGATGAGATTTCAAGATGTCAAGATGATTGTGAAATGTCGAGGTATCAAGTACACAACAATGTTTTTAATATCAACTTATGCAGGCTCACCTTTTATTATCTTATCGTAACGATAACGACATTTCAACAAGGCGATCTTGGTAATAATCAAAGTTTGGATCGAACTAACTTTTGGATCTTTACCAAGATATGATTACATACAAGTATGATTACTTAATTATAACTATTAAAATTATAATGTAAAAAGTAACATATTCACACAACACACAAGATTTTGTTAACGAGGAAAACTGCTTAGCAGAAAAACCTCGGGACCTAGTCCAGTTTTGAATACTCTCAGAATTAAGTCGTTATACAAATTGACTACCGCAACTTCATATAGTTGAGACCAAATAAACTACCCCTAGTCACTCGGTTTCCTCAGTATCTATGCGCCTACAACCAATCTACGTGAATCCCAAAACAGAGTTTACTATCTTGAGTTGTTTCACCCGTTGTGAAGACTTATACACCTAAATACTTTGGATCCTAACCCGAAATAACAAATGAATAAATATGTTCCAGTAACCAACTCACTTACCAATAACCAAGTCAGTTGTTTGATCAATGATAATGCAAAGTAAAGGATCTTCCTTTTATATCTATTAACTCCTTTAGGAAAAAGATCAAACCAAAACAATGATTATTGAAATAACCATTCGTAATGAACAAGATATATCCAAGCAAATAAATGACACTAGATAGTTTGTCCAATCTTCCACATGTCTTATGTTTATCAGAATAAATATCTTGTTAGTTCCAATGAATAAATCTAGCAGAAAGTCACACAAATATATGAACCAAAAAGAAAAATCTCCAAGTCTTCAATATTCAAAAGTAGCCGTTGCAAACAACTTGATTCCATTATTGATCAAACACACAAAACAGAGTATGTTAACATTGATTGATCGACAATTCTATCCTACAGATAGAAAATCACTTAGATTTGTGATAGTCAATTCTTTAAACATACTCGAGTGGCCTTATATTAGAAGAGAATGACCGTGGAATAAACAAGCTTGATATATCGAAGATTATCATATTAGTTGTTAAACACAAACTATAAACAATTAAAACTAAAAGACGATGTGATTCTTGGTTTCCCTCCAACAGTACTACTAGAGCTTATCGATCAAAAAAAAACATTGAACGAAAGGTAACACAAAATGTTTTATCTAATTAAACTACTCATATCTTTTTAAAGTTAACTTTCCCACACGACAAAGGTGTGTTCTGGGATGAGTTTGTAAGAATACAAAACCCTCTATTTATATTTTTATGACTAAGACATTGTTTGGAAACAAGTTCGAGAATTCTGAAGATATGCAATAAATATATTTTTTGAAATTAGATAAGGTTTTATATTATATGATTTTAAAAATAAAACCAAATAATATTTTAAAACTTATACTCGATTTATCTCATAGTATGACAACTAATATTAGCTAGCACACATCCACGTACTTGACTGATATAGTCAGTAGAGATATGCAAACATCTGGGAATGAAAAACAAATAATTTTGATACCATAAATGATATTGAAAATCGATATTGTAGTATCTTGCCTTAAGTATCAAATGAATATACTTGAACAATAAATTATTAGAGTTAGCACATGTTCAAACATCATATTGATATTTATGAATAATCTCAATCTAACTCGTGTACATCTCGATGTTTGTAGAAACCCGTGAAGATAACAGAAAAATCGAAAATGTAAAAAACAACTTAGACATAGTCATGACCGATTGGTCATGGGATCGGTCCTACTTCTAGGATCGATCTTGGGATCGGTCCTGGATCCCTTTTCAACTATAAAAAATATTTCGCGAGTATACTTCTTTTAACTATGTTTCTAAAAATTCTTCTAATATAATTATTAAAGTAAGGATTCACCCGGAATTTCAACATACTAGATAATAAAAAATTACCAATTAGTGCAATGTTGAAAACATGAAGTCTATAGATAAACTATATTTCGTAGCTCCATATATTTAAGTTGTTGAAACAACTATTGTATATCTTTACTTTTGATATTTTGATCATTGTATAATAACCAAGTCACCAATACTAAAGTCATTGTAACAATCTTAACTTCACATGTTATGTTTTTAATGAATAAAGACTTGTAAGAACAAAGACATTGTAACAATCGCTGTCTTCGATACGCATTTAGATCTTCATGAGTAACTAGTGCAAGTCTTAATTTCTATGTTCCTAGTCTAACCTAACGAAGTTGAATTTAGTAATCTACTCAAGGGACTTAAGTTTTCGAACTAAACTTGACAACCAAACTTGACATACCAACGCTTGGTGGGTTTAACCGAGCAATGCTCTCACATAACATGTACCATAAACTTCTAAAGAATATATAACCAATTTTCTTTGTAGTTGAATTATGCATTGTTGCTCTTTGATTAACATAACTAAATTAAGATGATTCTTCTTCTAGGTTTTTAGGTATCATAGTAAAGAACATATTTTATATCTTAAATTTGTCTACACCATTATCCTTTTCAACATCCCCGTATTCGAGTGTTGGAGAAATTACAAATTCAATATGTTGTAGCATAGTTGCCATTTGAATCATTCGAGCTTGTATCCCTGACCCACTAAGTTCAATCAATTTACTTGTTATTAGTTTGCATCAAATATTAAATTATTTCATGTTTCTTGCCATGCTTTTTGTCAAACCTTAGACTTCCTTAATAGTCTTGTTGGTCAGTGCACCACTACTAGCAACATCAATCTGGCGTCTCTATATGTGAAGCAACCTTATGTAAAAATATTGGATGATAAGTTGTTCACTGATTTAGTGATTTGGACAACTAGCTAGCTAACAACATCTTGTATTTTTATTAGTATTCATAAAGAGTTCCACTTGCTATTTGTCAAATACATTAAATCTCTTTACGAATTATAAATTGAAAAGGGAAGGGTACCAAGTACACCACCAACTTTTTCGCTATAGAACCTATGGACAATTCTCTTTTGTGAACTTCAATCCAAAATTAAGGAAGACAAAAAACTATCCTTGGATAATCTCTAAAATTGATTCTTAAATCACAAGAATCGATTAACATATAACCTGTTTTGTACTTTTAATTATAAAAATACGGGTTAGTTGACATTTAGTACTTACACTTTGTCCAATTTTAGTGTTTGGTCTAACTTTTGTCCAATGGTTGGTTGTCATCCAAGCAAAATTATTTCAAGTTCTAACGTCACAAGTATAAATTAAAATATAGTAATAAGAACAAGTTTGATCCATAAGAATATATGGGTTGTTAAGAAACTTTTTGATTACTTATGTAATTGGGGGAATTGTAAGATAATTGTAAATAAATTTAAACTAAGTTAATAACATGAGAGAATTAAAATTATAAAAAATAGAATGAGAATACTGGTTAGAGAGTTCACTCGCTCACAGATTCAAAATTTAATCACATAAGAAAATTCTTCTTAGTTGCAGTTTCCGGCCAGCACTTATCAATGTCAGGTCTTCTCTGGCAGCAATAAACCATCTTTTTCACCTTTCTCGCTGGAAACCCATAAAAACTCAAACCCATTTTTTCTTATCTCAACTGCCACCTTCTCTGAACTGTCTCTCCAATTGGGTTCTTCTTGGCTTGAATTCATCTCGACCTTCTCTGCCATGATCATCATGATCATTCACAAAAAACTATTCTCGTCTGCCATTTACCATCTCATTGCTTCTAATTATCTTTATTGCCATTGACCCTTTCGATCATTACCCAAATCCTCTAACCACTTCATCAACTCGCTACAACCACCACCTAAGCTTGGAAATCAGGTTCATATCTGCCACTGCAATCATTATGATCAACCACTAGTAGCCACATATAAAACCTTAGTTTATTGTTCGAAACTATAAAGAAGAAGAAGGTGGCCCTTAACCAAATTTTTGGCATTATTAACAAAATTCAAATATTAGGCATCCCTTAGTGAGAACGGAAGTGCCCTTATCACTAGGTTTTAAAGTCGTTTAATTGTCAGTTCCGAGAAACCGACAAGTTTAACTTCTCTTTTACCCATACTTTCTCGTACGAAGTTGGAATGACTTCATTCTCTTGTCGTTGGCTTCGTTTTCTCGTTCTCTTCGACATGGTGTGAAAAAATCTTGGAGTTGACAGAGTTCTACCAGGTCTTTGGTATTTTTCCTTTGTAGCACTTCATTTCCACTTCTTTTAGAGATGTAACCTAACAAAAGGCATAAAGTAGAAAAGAAATAATAAAACAAGGTAATTCACACAAAATCTAGCAAATAAATGTAATAAAATGATACTCAAAATATGTAAATTATACACTTATCATCCAACTTAGGGCTTGATACTTGGAATTGATGTTGACTTGTGTTGACTCGATTAAGTCTTGACTTCTGTTTAGTAATTATTATGAAATTTTAAATAAAGTTTAATTACTACAAAAAATTACTATATTACCCTTTACTTCACTAGCATTTACGTAATAACTTAAAACTATATTTACTCCCTAAATAATTCCAATGAAAGAAGGGCTACATTTATATTGGGTTGATCAGAAACCGACAACACCTCTTATGATCCACATTAGCAGCAACCACCATAATCAATCTCTAAATTGTATTTTTACATCAACAAATAAAACCAATTCGTCAACTTCCTTAGGTTGTTGTTCAATACAAGCATCACCACCACTAGCACTCAATGTAATCTGATATTCTTGATTATCTATACACTTTGGAGTATGATGTTGTCCTTCCTATTCCTTCACCTCATTCAAATTCTCATCGTCTTGTTCCAATTGTGGAAGACAAGTTTCAGTAACCGAAACCAATTTGTTCTTTAAACCTCTATTATTTATTACTCCTTCCAATTATTATAAATTAGGGTTGGGTTTGTATCTAAATAAGGGTTAGAAAAGACAGATGTATTGGGGGAAGATATAATTTTGGTAGAGGAAACAATTGAAATGGTTTTATCACGTTTATGAGAAAGAACTCAAAAATATTTAAGAGAATTATTACTTCTTGGCATCAACCATTTTCGAGGAACTTTAGAAGTTGTATAAATTTCTCATGTAAAAGAAATCGCCACCACTGATATATTTCTCTAGGAATCTTGGTTTCGATTCCTCTTGGATTTGGGGGAACTTCTTTTTGAATAACAAAATTAATAAACCTAATTAAGTGAGACAGATTAGAAGATAAATTGATTGGATTCTGTGGAGCTGCTTCTTCAATTGAGTTTTTGATTTTTTTACCAAGTTCATAATGATTTTTGTTAATTGTATCACTGATTTTCAACGTAGGTTTATTTATTTTATGGAAGTAAGAATCTTTTTGAATGATTTATTTCAGTTGCTTTTTATCTTTGATATATTCTGGTAGTTCTCAGATACAGTAATAATTATGGAAGAAGAACATGCAGAAAATTAGGGTGAAGTGAAAGGATCTTTTTCATCTGGACCGTATGCTTAATCATTTTGCTAGAGTCGTTGGATCCTAAGTCCATAACATGGGTACATTTATAAACTCATATAATTTATTCTACAATTTTAAATAACTTATGGTCTAAGGTAGTCAACGTCATTTCCAGGTACCAAACGCAAAGCTGGACAAATGTTAGACCAAACACTTACTTTGGACAAAACCTGAGTACTAAACGTTAATTAACCCTAAAGATAAGATTAATACTCCCTCAGTCCTAAATTATTATTCTGGTTTGAAAAAGTCAATATTTTAAGAAGACCATAGGAATTTACAAAACTGCTCATACTAAATGCTAAGCTATTACTATAATTAAAGTTAAACAAAGGAATAAAGATAAACATGAAAGATATTAAATAGATTTGTTTCCTATTTATGGAGATATTATTTAACTTTTTGTTTTTTTATATTCCTTTGAATTTATAATTATAACAAATTAAGGGTATATTTGATAGTTTAATGAAAAAAATATGATTATAAACAGAAGCTGACAACTATTTTAAGACAAACGAAAATAGAATAGAGGATTAATAAAAAAAATATGGAGGGAGTATAATGCAAAAATCAAAAGTAAAGCAAGACACCAAAAATTTTGTTAGCAAGGAAAACTACAAAGCAGAAAAACCCCGATATCTCGTCCAATTTGAACTCACGTGTATTAAGCTGCTACAAACACTAGCCTAGTATAAGACTTCAATATGGAATGCAGTTGTAACATAATAACCCCCCCGAGATACTCTGATGCAGTTGTGATCCTACGTCTTTTGATTCTCTCAAGAACCTACGCACTTGATTCCCCTAGTTGATGTCCTTTACAGTCCTAGGAGTTGCTCCACAGTCCATCGTGAAGACTAGCACTAGCATCCAATAGAACGCCTCATGATTTCCATTCTGATTTTAGATCAAGGACGTAGAAATCAATTCCCTAAATTTAGACGAATTTAAATCCAAGATTAAGGTTTATTCTCTTCAAATCTATGTAGATGGGTAATCAATCTATCTCACAAGAAATCAATTTAATTTCAAGTTTTAAATGGATTCTTGTGATATCTTCGAATCAGGATTTCTAAAGATAAGCATTTAAGCAATCGCGATTGAAGTTCTATCAAATATAGATTTGATCTACAATTCTCGGATGGCCTTATATCAAAATAGACAATAATTGCAGCAAAATACATATACAAGTTACGAAACTATCTTTCTTCAAGATAGGTGAACCTGTGGTTCACAAATCCCAAGTGAAGTCTTTCAAAGTCGAACCTTATAACACGAAGATCCTAAGTCTTTGGATGAAAAAATTTATAACAAGATACACAGTAGTATAAGGATTAAGTTTTTTGTGTTGCTGATGTCTCCAACTTATAATAGTCAATCACGACTGGGTTGCTTAAGATGTAAGTAATAAATTTCTTGCAACCCAAATTCTCAATTGTTAAATCAAAGTCGTTTCCTAAGATACATATAATTGTTTCTTTGGAAAAAACTTAACTTGCAATGCGGTTCTTTCTATAGTATGAAGTAGTAGACAATTTTTTAGCTTAAGTGAATCCTATGAAAATAATTTACTACCAAGGATAATTTCAAACTTTCAAGAAAATAACTAGACTTTCCAACCAAAGGAATTGGCTAAGAAATAAAAATTTATAAGTGTGTGGAAAATATGCCTTGAACAATTAAAGAAGAATGAATGAGCCTAAAAATATAAAGTTATGGGTTGGCTCACTAAGATTTCAAGTCTGTAAACTCACAATTGTCTCTTTGGAACAATTCGAGAGAAAATAGAACTCATAAGCTTTGTAAGTTCGTGAACTCAAGCAAATAGGTCCGCAAAATCAAATGCATATAAAGTTACAAGAACATTTAAACTTGTTAGGTTCACGAACTCAAATGTTAAAAAAGTAACATGAGCTTCAATTGTTAGGTTCGCGAACTCAAATGCTCAAAAATTTACAGGAAAAATTTTCTCGTACTAGGTCCGCGAACTCTCAAGAGAATTTTTCTTCATTAGGTTCGCTAACTCAAATGTTAAAATGGTCTCAATGAAATTTTATTTAATATGTTCGCGAGTTCACCAAATTAGGTTCGCAAACTCAAATGGCTTATTAAACTTAATATTTAAGTTCTACAAGCAATAGGTTCACAAATTCAAATATTAGGTTCGTTAATTCAAGTGATTGAAAATCATTAGTGGTAAAATACTAAAAAAAATCTTACAAACTCAAGAATGAATTTGTAAGCCTTGAGATTTTCATTAACACTTGTGCTTTTCTCTCAAGCTTAGTTTTGAGTTCTAGACTAGCAAATGCTTGGAGGTCGAATCACTATACTTGGCAAGAAGCTAATCCATGATATGATCTTCTTTGATTACAATCATTTACTAAAGTCCTCGACTTTTGCTATGATAGATATATGTAAACGAGGTCAAAAGGAAATACCAGTTTTCGTTACTTACCTCGATAAATTTCATCAAATTGATGTCTCTGTGTGATATTTAATTTTTCATTTGTCTTGAGTATCTCGTAAAATCATTAGACTCTACTACCTAATCTATTCCAAACTAAAGCTGACTTTAGTAGGTTAAAACAAGAAATAGTTTTGGAAACTAAAATGTGAAGGAACACTTGACATTCCAAGGTCTCCAGGTTCAACGAACATTTGCTCTAACAAGAACAAGTTCATCATCCCGGTCCATATTATTACACGTCCAAAAAGAAGATAATACAACTATTCTTTTGCAGTATTTGTTGATGAGAAAAGGAAGGCAAATAACATATATAGTCTTATTATAATTTGCAGTGGTTGGCTTCGAGCTTGTCACAACATATTGAAATTGTTGCAAAATATGGTTGGGATCTTCTCTTGTAGTTATTTGAACTTAGGTAAAAGAAAGGTGGATCAAACGTGGCAATCGTCTCATCCCAACCGAAAACATAATGGTTGTTGGTCCAAGTTTGGAGACGTCAGATTTTTGAGTGCCTCCAAGCCATAATTGGTTCTTCTCCTACGTGAGGGATCTCAGTTTCTTGTAGAGTATCCAATAATGATTTTCTGATCGAAGAATAAAACTGATTAACTTTATGGTATTTTCCTTAACATCTTTAGGCATTTACCAAAAAGCCGGTACATGAGATAAAATATTATAAACAAAGTTTAAAACAAAATCTGAAAGCAAAATACTACAAATAGAAAAATAGTAACAACTTTATCTATCGAATATTCCCTACAAACAACGTCAATTTTGATGAGGTCGTTCACTCGATCAAGATTTTTTTTAACTTTCCAACAACTAACTAGTAATAGTAAGTAGAGACCGTGTCATTGGAGAGTAATGTGCTTATAGTTGTTAATCGTAATTCGTAACCAAAGGGGGTTGTTAAATTGAAAAGCAAAATAACAAAGGTAAATAATAAAGTTGCTTAATTTCAAACACATAGGAAATTGATCAACAAATCATTCACTATTATTGAACTTCAACGCAACTAGCGTACATGTTTATCTTTTGTTAGAGTCATATTGTCACAAACTGTAAATAGGTTATCTACTGGATGTTATCCAACTAAATCGCCAAGAATGGGTTCCCAAGGTGTATCATAGTAAAATGATTTACTCTTTTATAAATTAAGTTGATCTTAGAGTCATACACAGAGCTCAGTCTTCTTGCAAGTGTAATCTCTACATGCAATCACTTCTATGAGTTATTATTTGTGTGAAAATTACGCTGATTAAAAAATCATAAACTAGTTATAAAATCAATAATAGATTAAACAACCCAGTTTATGAACATCAAAAGCAATAGAGACAAGTGACCACACGTGTAAAACTCAAACATAAACCATAAGGTACTAATTAAGAAAGATTCATGTTCAAAATTTGAATTCATCCTTAACTAAACAGAAAATTAGTTAGTCTGGAGTTTTGCAAAGCCAATGATATACATAAATGAGAAGCAAACAGTAAACCCTAATGCGTTCTAACCCAAGTTTTTTAACCTTGTGTTTTCTTCTTAAAGCTCGATAAAATATGATATGTAGATATTGTTGCAGTTTTCATTATATGGTTCACTTATATCCCCCCAAAAGACCATATCATATCAGGCGATTTGTACAAACCTTTCAAAAACATATTTATGGGGTGGGTTTGAAGACCATGAAGTTGGGTTTTACACAATAAAACTCGATTATCTTAAACATTTATTATTATGTAATGCATTACGTAACAACTTGGGTTTCAAAACCATTTTCCTTAAATCTTCTGAAAACCTTTTACTACGTAGCATATTGGTCTTGAAACCTAGTGCATATATTCTCTTCAATATTTATACAATCGCCTTAAGTGCTTTTTAACTTTTAACAACCTCGCTTGCTTATACATTTTTGGTGTATTTAGACTCCTCTTGGATGATTCAACCTATTGAGATACACAAGTATAAACAAAGGTATTACTATACAATTTACACGAAAACTAATAAATAAGTGCATGAATCTTATACGAAGGAAAAAAGGTAAATTATGCACTTATCATCTCATCAAACCCATAGTTTTGTAACGTCTCTGCATCAATGACCGCTTTAACGATGAGGGATTCATATAATTAAATCTATCATTGTTTAACTGCATAAGGCATTTATTTCCAATATACCAAGCAACATATCCCTACACTGAATTGTACAAACATATTCCGACGTTGTTATAAGCAGAATAACTCATATACAACCGCCAAACAACATTCTCGATGGTTTATTGTATTTGTTGCATCTTTCGCATAAACATGGAGTTACACCAAAGGTCATTTTGCTTTGTTTTCTCGCCGTGATACTTGTACATGGTCAGACATACAAGTCTTGTTGAGTCCCTTGTAGTAGGATATGAAAAGAAGAATTATGTATACCACAAATGCTAAAAACTCATATATTAGCATATGACTATTTCATTTAAAAACAAGGATACATATAAGATAAATTTGGATATTTACCTCTCATAAGGCCCATAAACAAACAAAGTTTTTTCCTATTAGTAACGGTTATCCAAGTTTAGGTACAACTCACCCAAAATTGCGGACCTCCAGTCATAAGGGACGTCCTTATTTGGATCTTTCACCGCGGACCACCAACCAACCTGTGAAGTGCTTGAGATGGGAAAGAACATCTTACCGAGTAGCTATAATACAAAAGCTTTAACGATTTCCTAATGTGCCTCACATCGTGTTCACATAGTTATATTATACTTATTTTTAACAATAAACCTTCTTGGTCATAGAAGATGTATCTCACATACCATACATTATTCCTGAAATCATCATAAAATTCAGGGGCCTGATTCTTGTACCAACAATAACATCATTAATTTTTGGACATTTTGAGATTGAATGCATATGAAGATAACATAAATTAAAATACTCATAAACATATCGATTTCGAAGTCTGTGAAATTAAAAGTGTGGGTAATGGCTAAAAATGTTCAACTAAACTGTTACCAATGTCTATTGTATCTTTTATGATGTACATAGTAAAAGTGGCGCAAGGAAATTGATTTACTATTTATTTGACTTTCGAATGTTGTTACTTTTTTGACTTCTTCCCAATCAGCTATAAATTTGTGATAACAATCTCGCTTATGCAATTTGCTATTTGTGATAACGATCTCGCTCGTGCAATTTGAACCTTCAACTAATTCCACAAAGGATACAACTCTGATATTTTCTTACTCAAATTGGTTATCTTGGTGGTGTTCTTCAATGGATTGAAGTGGGCATTGCGATAGTCTCACTTTATTTATTTTTCTTTAGACATTTTCTTGAGACAACATACTGATTTTGGGTGAAGTAGAAAAAGAATTAATAGAGGTGATATGACTTGATAGGAGTTTAAAATAGTAGAGAATAAATAAAAGTTGAGAAGATGTGAGTTGAAAGTGAGGATGATGTGTTGTATATATAGGATATGAAAAACTAGACATTGGCGGACATCAAATAAACTTTTTGGTTATTATACCACGATGACTTTTAGAATTTTATTATCCATGTGGCCTTTAAAATTATCATATTTGGTTATTCATATTGGAATTTCCGTAACATTTATATCAACTACCTTCATAACGAGTCGAATCCGTCGTTTAAAAAGATTATACCGGTGATGTCACAATTATATTCTTTAATTGTTATTTAACACGATAAAACAATATTTATATCAACCACCTTCACATCAATCTAATTTGTCGGTTAAAAGATTATATTGGTGTTATAATAATTAAGTTCTTTAACTGTCATTCGAAATTACTTTGAGTAAGTTATCTAAAAACCGTTCGTAATATTTATATCAACTACCTCCATAAACGGGTTTAATTTATTGTTTAAACAAATTATACCAGTGATGTCATAATTATACTCTTTTAACTATCATACCCGTAGTTCCTTATACAACATTTATATCAACCACATTCAAAGTGACTTTTAATTTGTCAATTAAAAAGAGTATACGATGATGTTTGTGTGTTATCTTAGCTGTCAGTTCGAAATTACTTTGAGTGAATTACCTAAAATCATTTGCCATGTTTATATCAACCATCTTTATAATGGGTCAAATTTATGAATTAAAGGGCATACTTATATATTGTTTATGTAATTTTGAGATTGCTTTGAATAAACTATCTAAAAACCATTTATTGCAGTATGTATCAAGTATCAACCACCTAAAAAAACAAGTTTAATTTGTCGAATAATCATATTATATTATTACGCGTACATGTATTTCTAAAAGTCATTTTAAACTTGGTATGAGTAAACAATTCTTTTTTTCTTTTGCTAGGATAAAGAACAAACAACTATTTGAAAACATTATTGATCATTCACATAACTCCCTTTTGCAACGAGTCTAATCTATCAATGTAGTTTACCGGTGCTACCATAGTTGTGCTCATATGCTGTCTCTCATATACCTCCTTATTTACTTTAAGGAGTAAAAAAACCTTTTACTCCTTTTATTTACTTTAAGGAGTAAAAAAACCTTTTACTCCTTTGAGGTGATGAGTTGAATACGAATCAGCCATACTTTTAGAAAGCTATTCCAAACGCACATTGCATACATGTAATGCTATATGAATTATTAGGACAATAAAAGTGTACGTGCGTTGCACGTATGCAAACATCAATTTTTCAATTCACTCTCAAAGTTTGTCGTAGTTTTGGAGAAAAAAAGTATACAATTAGCAATGAAATATATATATTAAAAAATAAAAGTTTGGTATTTTTGTTCTTGCTCGATGCTTAAATAATTTTAAGGGCTTTACAAAAATACGATATATAGTTCGAAAGATATGACATTTTTAAGTTTTTATCTTAATTATTATAAATTTGATTTTTTTTTTATAAATATAAAAAAATAAATTAAAAAACTAATTTTAAAGAAATCTGATAAATATAGCCAATAGTTCATAAAAGAAGCTTAGTTTTCTGTCCAACAAGGGCTTAGAAAATTTAATGGACGCATTTTATACTTATAGAAAATTGGTTAGTTTTTTAACTTGTGTCGTTGTCGTTAAAAAGGGGAGAGACATTAATGCCCGAGCCAGTGAGACTCGATAATCTCCGTCCATCAGTATATCAGTCGGGCGTCCATCAGTAAATCATTCGGGATTCCTGATTTTAGTAGTTCTAGGATCTAACGTTTGTGCGGGACCGACGAAGGGTGTAAATGACCACGTACACGGTATTTATAAATATTAGTTACATAATCATCATTGTTTCCGATTTAATTAAAACTCCTGACTCATTCCTTTCTCGCCTCCATATAACAAACATTACCAAAATAACCCTTACTCGAAGCTGGAGACTTAAACCTCTTGACGAAGTGTTTTCTTTTTTGGTGGTGACTCGTTACAGAAAGAGAGACCGTTCTCGTCTCTATAAAATTCTCTCATTCTCTCTTTCTCATATTCCATCTTATTCTTCTTGTTCGTTTCTCAGATTCATCGATCGAGACTACTCGAGATACTATCATCATCCATGACTATGATGACTCCTCCCCCATTAGATGTATGTTTATCAATTCACTATTTCTCTCTTTTTTCTGGAGCTTCAACCTAAAACTGCTGTTTATCTAATCTGTTATCATCCAGTTATATTTTATGATGTTGTGTTAATCACTTGTTTATTTAGTTACTGTTTGATCGGGTTTGTTATTTTTATGATTTTGATATAGAGGTTAATTGATAGAGTACAATTGGCAAGTGTAGAATTGTATTGTTTTGACTTTTAGGGTTTTGATTTCATCACTTGAGATTGTTTGTTAACTGGATCCGAACTTTGATTTTGTGTAGCAGCAAGAGAATGAGGAGATGTTGGTTCCACATTCAGATTTTGTTGATGGTGCTCAACCTATGGATGAAGGTAATTACTGATTACTTTGTTGTCCTTTTGGGTTTTGAATTTTTGCTTTCACAAGTGTTTGATTTTGAAACTTTATGAATTGAGTTATATTACGTTTTAAGTTTAGACTGCATTGTTAGGGTTTTAAAATTCTCTCTCTCTCTATATATATATTTTGTAACTTAGGAGTAACAGCAGTGCAACTGGAAACTGTTAGTACCGTGGAGAATCAGCAAATTGAGGATCCTCCAACTTCGAGATTTACGTGGACAATTGAGAGTTTTTCTAGGTTAAATGTAAAGAAACACTACTCTGATGTATTTTTCGTGGGTGGTTTTAAATGGTATGGTGATATATTATCTCCTTTTAATATATTTTCTTTTTCCTTTTGAAGTTTCTAACTGATGGATCATTATGTATTGTTTAATAATTAATGATATTACTTTGAATAGGCGGGTACTGATTTTTCCCAAGGGAAACAATGTCGACCAATTGTCAATGTACCTAGATGTTGCAGATTCACAGAACTTGCCTTATGGGTGGAGTAGATATGCTCAGTTCAGTTTGGCTGTGGTGAATCAATCACAGAATAAGTTTACTGTTAGAAAAGGTACCTTTGTATAATGCCATTCTGTCTGTTGTTGGAAATCACCGTGTTCACCTGTTAGTGTTTTGTTCTCTTAACAATGTAGAATATATGTCCAGCATCCTGTTGGATTATACAGAGAGAAAAATCACTCCACTTGTGAATTTAAGACAGTTACCAAGTTGTATATGCTCACATTTTCAATAGATGGTCTCTCAATTATGCTCACAGTGTTTTGAAATTTAACAACCTTTAAAAACTCCCGGTTCATAAATTCACCCACTTGTAGGGGCAATTAGCTCTTTTTTTCAGTTTTGGAAATGACATGATTTAGGAATACCATATCCTTAAGTTTGATTACAATTCCAAAACCCTTGCGCCTCTGCAGACACGCAACATCAGTTCAATGCACGAGAGAGTGATTGGGGCTTCACGTCCTTTATGCCTCTAAGTGACCTCTACGATCCTAGCAGAGGATTTCTTGCCAATGATACAGTAATCATTGAAGCCGAGGTTATTGTTCGTAAGGTTGTGGATTATTGGAGTTATGATTCAAAGAAAGAAACAGGCTTTGTTGGTCTTAAGAATCAGGGTGCAACATGTTACATGAACTCTCTACTGCAAACTCTATATCATATCCCTTACTTCAGAAAGGTCAGAGTTTTATCTGGAATCTCATTCTCATTATGACTTGTTTTGTTCAAACTATAATTGTGAGATTGGGTATTACAGGCGGTATACCATATGCCAACAACTGAGAATGATATGCCATCTGGAAGCATTCCTCTGGCTCTGCAGAGCCTATTTTACAAGCTTCAATACAGCGACAACAGTGTTGCAACTAAAGAGCTGACAAAATCTTTTGGATGGGACACATATGATTCTTTCATGCAGCATGATGTGCAAGAACTCAATAGGGTTCTTTCTGAGAAGCTCGAGGATAAAATGAAAGTAAGCACTTTCAATTGATCTTAATCAAAATTGCAAAGTACTTTGACAACCTAGAGATGAATTTTGTTGGTCTGTCTGACATCTGCCACTGATTTCAATATGATCTTTGTCTTTTTGGTCAGGGAACTGTTGTAGAGGGCACTATTCAACAGTTGTTTGAAGGACACCATATGAACTATATTGAGTGCATCAATGTGGACTACAAATCTACGAGAAAGGAGTCATTTTATGGTATTAATAACTGTTCCAGTTTATGTTTGGCCATTGAGTTATCAATGTTACTATAGTCTAAACTTGTTGTGCACATGGCAGACCTTCAGCTTGATGTTAAAGGATGTCGAGATGTCTATGCTTCTTTTGACAAATATGTGGAAGTGGAACGTCTTGAAGGTGATAACAAGTATCATGCTGAGCAACATGGATTGCAGGTTAGTTGTAAATTTCCAACTGATGCTGGATCTTTGATAGAAGCAAATTAAATACAGGGAACAATGAATGGGGGACCCTGTGTAAAACTTGCGCTTTTTTACAGTGGGATTTAATGAAGGTTTTTAACTTGTGTTTGTTTCAGGATGCTAAGAAAGGTGTCCTCTTTATCGACTTTCCTCCCGTTCTCCAGCTTCAGCTGAAACGGTTTGAATATGATTTCATGAGGGACACTATGGTAAAGGTCAGTGTATATTCTATATAGCTCAACTTCTCTCCTGTTTTCATGTCTTGAGCTTCATGAATCAGTATGTTTTTCCTTACATGGCTTTAACGAGCTCTTATCTTCGTTTCCGGAAGGAGTATATGTCTTGAATGTTCATACTGCTTTGCAGATTAATGACCGCTATGAGTTTCCGTTGCAACTTGACCTGGATAGAGAGAATGGCAAGTATTTATCGCCAGATGCAGATAGAGGAGTTCGCAACCTTTACACACTTCACAGGTATCCTTGAACTGTTTTCTCATGCTAACTGTTAAATTTTAACGGACATGAGTAAAAAAATCCGTCGTTACTGTAGCATATGTAACATCTGGTAGACTGAGTAGGGATGTGATCATTATATATCGTGCTTCTGTGAAAACGTTTTTTTCCAGTAGTTGTTTATATTATCTAAGTTTCTACTTCCTTATGGATGCAAATTGGGAGATTTCATTTCTTACCCACTTTGGTCTATTTGCAGTGTTTTGGTCCATAGTGGCGGAGTGCATGGTGGACATTACTACGCTTTTATTCGGCCTACCCTCTCTGATCAATGGTAAAGTTGTTGGCCTACAGATCAAGCTTTTTTTTTTCTTTTTTTTTTGCTGTTGTGTTTCCAAGTTTTACAGTAAATTATTTCTGGAGATTTGCATGCCATTGATGAATCGTCTCTTCTATCTTTCATGTTGCCTCGCATACTTCGCTGTCAAGCTTTTGACTTGGCCAATTTTTATTTGATGTAGCATCGAATCATTTTACATCCTTTTTGTGATAAAAACTCTAAATTTAGGGGGTGCTTAATGTTTCTAGGTTTAAGTTTGATGATGAGCGGGTGACGAAAGAAGATATGAAGAGAGCACTTGAAGAACAGTATGGTGGGGAGGAAGAGGTGATTTCAATATCACTTTTATTGCTTTGTAACATCACATCTACGTTAACATTCAACTTAGACATTAATCTTCTGTATTTGCAATCTATGTCCAACAGTTACCAAATGCAGGCTTCAATAACACTCCGTTTAAGTTCACAAAATATTCAAATGCATACATGCTTGTGTATATACGTGATAGTGATAAGGATAAGATTATTTGCAATGTGGATGAGAAGGACATTGCTGAGCACCTTAGGGTAAGATTCCAATCTATGCGCCGCCTATTTATTTTTTATATGAGATGTTGTACTGTGACGGCAATTTCTCAATCAATACCATTATACAGGTAAGATTAAAGAAAGAACAGGAAGAAAAGGAGCACAAGAAAAAGGAAAAAGCAGAGGCACACCTTTATACTATTATAAAGGTCTTACTTCTAGGCCCAATTTAACTTTCATTTGTAAAATTGGAACAAGACTGACGCACATTATTGAGATTTTTTTTTTCTTTAGTGAACACAGGTTTTTTTTTTTTAAGAACAATTCTGTGATGTTTCTAGGTTGCAAGAAATGAGGATCTCACGGAACAGATTGGCAGGGATATTTATTTTGATCTTGTGGATCATGATAAAGTTCGCAGCTTTCGCATTCAAAAGCAGATGCCTTTTAATGTTTTCAAGGTACGACCTATATATATATGTGTTTTTGATGATTTAATTCAGAAGGTTCACTATATCGTACTCTCTTTTTGTTGGGATAGAGACGCTGTAGTCTTTTTAGATGGACACTCAACATGATATATCGTGTTGAATGGTCGACTTGCACCTTCAAAACCCAACTCGCTCATTATGTACTTTGCAGTTTATTATGACCAAGGCCTAAATTTTGTCTATTTTTGATGATGTCTGCAGGAAGAGGTTGCCAAAGAGTTTGGTATACCAGTAGAATGTCAGCGCTTTTGGCTGTGGGCAAAGCGGCAAAACCATACATATCGTCCAAACCGACCATTGACACATCAAGAGGAAACTCAGTCGGTAAATACCTTTTTGCTATCTGGCCTTTCTAAAACACTTTTATTTGATGTTTCCTCATCTGTGATGGTGACTTGTTTGGAAGGCTTTTTCAAAATGTAATGACTAGAAGAGGTACTGATAATAATGATCCACATAAAAGAGCTGCATAACTCAATATCATCATACTTACGTGCATCATTAACCATTGAGATTGGAGGGCAGGTACTAATATTGTGGATTGATGCATTTCAGT
>JAJJMC010011015.1:0-15529 GCA_023531435.1 Papaver californicum | reverse complement strand
ATGAAACTGGTTGCATCCTGTTTTAAACTAAGAAAATAAAAATATTCGAATAATAGGTAGGATGAAACTGGTTGCATCCTGTTTTAAACTAAGAAAATAAAAATATTCAAATAATAGCTAGGATGAAACTGCTTGCATCCTGGTGTAAAATAAAATTGAAAAAAAAAATTATATGAATAATAGCTAGGATGAATCTAGTATCATCATGTTTAAAACAATCTAAAAAAATCGGTACATGGCTCAAAAGTGCTTGAGAAGCAGAAAAAACACTAAAAATAATAAAACAGGAAATCTGCAACGTTTTATTGGTGTTACAAATTAACTGTTACAATAAAGATGAAGAAACCATTACAGCTGAAAATAAACATTGCAAAGTTGAAGAACAACATTGCTAATTAGATAAAGAAACTATTGCAGCTGAAGATAAACGTTGCAAAGCTGAAGAACAACGTTGCTAATGGGTTGAAGAAACCGTTGCCTTTTTTCTGTTCTTCGTCTTCTTCAACAGCAATAGAAAAATAATAATTTTGATTTTTTTTTTAACCTTTTTAAATTCCTGAGATCGACCCAACCTTCCTAACATCGTTTGTGACTCAACCAAACCTTTTTATACACCATTTGTACAACTCAAGGAGTTTTCACATCTTTCATTTGTGTGGTTGGAATTATCAAGAAATTGGATGTTAAATCTATCGTCAAATCACCTGAGATAATAAAACCAATCAATCATGGTGGAGTCAAACGGATCTCCGACTCACATAATTTGTGGAGTAAGAAACGCTGAACAAACAATTCTAAGATTATTCTCACGAATAGTTACAACGGAAAATATCTTAAACTTTTCAAACCTGAATTTCGCCACGAAAAAGTAACTTCACCATGGAAAAAATAATAAGCGAGTGTATAGAAGAGTGGGGGTGTTGGGAGACCGCCTTTATATGGTGTAAATAAATCTTAAAGAGGGTATTATAGTCCCATAATAAATAAATATTTGGATGTAATACCCATTTAGGATATTAGAAGAGTATCTTCTAGATACTTGGATACTAGAACAGTATCTTAGTTTAGCTGTTTTATAGACCCATAAAAATACATCTATGGGTTATTAAGCCATAAACTATTTAAACAACACCAAGCAGCTTGTTATAATTTGCAGGGATAGGATAACAGAGACTTCATGCAGTTCATAGACTGCCTTTCTGCGACGGGGCATTTTGGAACATGTGAAGTCCCTTAGTCATTTACAAGAATAGGGAACTAATACCGACTAAACACTGAATTCTTCGCACGCTCCCTTTTAACGGAAAATCTAACAAAACAGAACATTTTTTAAAAAATTTAAAATTCAGGGTATTTTTCCAAGATGACCTTCCATTTTAGGACATTTCTCATGTTTCCACTTGAATCAAATTGAGTTTTCAAGTCGACATCAATTTCTATAATACTCAAGTGTTCGTTATCCCCTTGAGTTTATTTTTTGTCGTGTTTGTTACTGAATAGTTTGTCCTAACAATATGAATGTTGGTGGCTGTGAGTGCCAACGTAGTTGGGATGACCGTCATTGTAGTGATACTATTAGGCTTTTCAGAACTGACAAAATGAAAGAAATTTTGTATTCTGGCTGTTATGATTACGTAATTTGCATTGTGGCTGTCTTTAAAGTTTCTTGATTTATACACATCATAGGCAAAGAAACCTCACAAAGAACTACCAATCAACAAGATAAAGCAAATAAATTTTCACTAATTTTCACTAAATTAGCAACGTAGTATCTGATGTTATGCAGATATGGCATTATCAGCGAGCTTGGGGAGGTACAGTCATTGGATTTTGCGTGTAGTGCAGCAGCAAACATAGAAATTGAAGAACGATGTCCACTTGACCCACACTACTGCTATGACCATTGCTGGAATGCCTGCCCTGATGCAGCCCTAAGTGAGCACTTATAGTTGCGTGCCCAATCTTATCTCAGTAGGAGTTAATGGATGCTTTTGTTGCTTTGTCGATCCCAGAAAATATTAACAGGACTAGGAAGCTGCAAGAAAAGAGATATGCAGCCTTCTACAAGGTGCTGTTTCATTACGTATTTGTTTAAAAGAGAGATGCAGCCTTTTACAAGGTGCTGTTTCTTTACGTATCTATTTCTATGTATCATGTATTATATCTTCTGTACTTCCTAGCAGAAATGTTTGTGTATTTACATGTTTTGAACAGAATTGGTGGAATATTTTTTAGGGAAAATTGGAAATATGCCCCGGTATATACCCATACATTTGAGGATATGTCCACTGACGAATGTAATTAAGGAATATATCTCAGTCATCCATTTTAACCATTAAATGGATAATATCCGCATGTGTGGGTTTACACGTGTGCTCAATTTTCCACTTCTACCCTTAGCTAGATCCTACGGTCCGATTAGAAGAGTGTGGACACGTTTTATGAGATTATAGCTTCATATGGCATGGGTAGATGGCACGTGCATGTAGTGTCTATCTTCTCAAAGAAGAGAACCCGACAGACCAAAGGAAAAGAAAGAGAAAGTGAGAGATCGAGAGACAAAGATGATGGTGTGAAGGTCGTGAAATCAAGATTTGCAAGAAGAAATCGCAACTGTTACTAGTTCTTTTTTGGGAGACAGAAAAAAGAAGAAAAATGATGACTGGAAACAGGTAGATTCGTCAAAACCATTTCTTTTTTTGTGTATATCTCACATCTTTTGTGTTAAACTTTCGTTTACATGCAACTATAAATTTAGGGTGTATTTGAAATTGAAATTAGGGTTTGCTGATTTGGGGATTTTTTTTGAAACATGAAATTTATTGATGAAAATGACATGTATTATTGTTAGTCAATGTTTATTCATTTGTTATATCACATCTATAGTGTTTAATCACAATTTTTTGTTTATGTAAATTTGATTTTAGGGTTTGATGTTACTGTTTGGGTATTTTGATGTTACTGTTTGGATATTTTAGGGTTTGCTGAATTGGGTATTTTGTTTTGATGTTACTGTTTGTTTTGATGTATCCTTAAACATGTGTATTACTGTATGTTTTGATGTTTAGTTCCTGAAATGACAGGGGTGTATTACTGTTTGTTTTATTTTGATTCTTAAACACATGTAAAATGATTGAAATTTGTCTGTTATATTTGGGTGTATTTCAGGAAATTAAAAGATAGAAACTTTAAGATAACTATTCTTAATCAGAAAATTAGTATTGAGGATGGTAAAGTGATTTATGTGATGAATGTTGTTGCAAATGATATTAGTTATGACAAGTTTATTGACATTATAAGGGCTAGGTTGAATTTTTCTATTGATTTCAAGATTGAATTGGTCTCCAACTGAGATTTAACATATAATGGATGTGATTTTTTTGATTTATGGAAATGTGCTGAGGAAGATGAGGATGGTTTTACAGTATTAGATGTATGTATAAATGGTGGTCAAGAGGCATATATGGAGTGTGAGAAAGGGTTTGGTGTCGGTAGTTGTATACTAGATCCTTCATATAGAAAGAAGATAACACTAAAGAAGAAAGTTGTGTCTAAGCAAAAGGTGACACATAGGAAGAGTCCTAGACTAAAAGAACAGTAATAGAGAATCAAGGAGTGGGGACAAGTAAGGATAGAAAATTAGAATTTGAAGATGAAGTTGGGAATGAAAGAACAGTTCAACCTACACAATGCAGTGTTGCTGACAATTGTACACAAGCTAGTACAATTGAAGATGCAACCCTAGTCGATGAGGAGGAAGAACTATTGCACCTATTTAATGAAGCCGAAGATGATTGTCATCCTGATGATAACAATGAAGATAGGTATGTTGGGTCTGATGCAAGTGGAAATGAGATTGATTTTAATAGGTTTGGTGATTGTATTGGGCCTGGGTCTGCTGATGGGTTTGGTGATGCTAATAGGTCTGGGTATGGGTCTGATCAAGGTAATGGGTCTGCTGATGATAACGGGTGTGGTGATGGGTCTGGTAATGGAAATGAACCTGCTGGTAGTGTCCCTGGTGAAGGTAATGGGTCTAAGTGGGATGATGATATGGAAACTGAATGGAAGAACTATTATGGTGGTAACCATGCTGAGGACCCAATGGATTTGTCTTTGCAAGATGAGAAAGCTCATGAAGAGATTCCGGGTGATAAAGAAAGAGTGTATGATGTATGTAAGAATAAGGTGAGTCAAGGTTGTAAGTGGTTTGTGAATGTAAGACAGGTACCACGTGAGGCCACCTTCACCATCAGTAAAGTTGGGCCTAATCACACTTTTATTAATCCTGGAAACCATTTAAATCCTGCTTGTAATTCTAAGTTTGTTTGTGACCACATTTTGAAGACTTTAGGTGAAAAACCTAGTTTTAAGATTCCATTGGCAGATGACATAATTAATGATATCATATGGCCAACTTTTGATACTTGGATCCCATACTGGTTAGCAAATGATGCAAGGGTAAAGTAATCAACTAGTTAAACTATTAATTAATACATACATTTAGTTTTATCTTAGAATTTCATTCAAACTTATTTATTTTTTTGTAGAATATGGTTTTACAACAAATGAATGGAAGCTGTTGGGGACAAAATGATGTTCGCCCGAAGTGACATCATCACGTCCCGAAGCGACGTCATCATCCCGACCGTTCTAGCTTGGTCCGATCATCCGCAGATGTCCCGCTACATAAAGTCCGAAGCGTAGACATCCCGATACAATCATTCCCGCAACGAAGCTCAGGTCCGTAGCGTGGACCGAAGCATGGATCGTACCAAGGTCCGAAGCATGGATCGTACCAGTCCCACAGGAAGATCACTTTCATTTCCTGCAAGCCAGGTCCGCAAGCCAGATCCGTGACCCGTTCCCGCAAGCCAACCAGACCAGCCCAGACCGTTTAAGGGATAGCTGGATAAGAAGATAAGATCGATAGATGGACGGATAGGGAGAAGCCACGTGGAAGTATCTGAAAGAGATAGAGTCGACAGATGGGATGACTTGAGGATGCCACGTATTAGAAACGGATGCCACATCACTTGAAGTTTTCTCACTTTCCTTTAAAAGAAAAGGAGGAAGAACAGAGAGGGGGATTGGCCTCTTCTTCTCTGAAACTTCATCTTACTGTAAGGATACCAGAGCTCCAATGGAGCTTCATCTCACTATAACATCAATTTTGATGATTAAAAGCCCTCAACTTCACTACCCGTTGATGTAGGCCATTCAGGGCCGAACCACGTTAAATGATTTGTGTTCAATTTCTCTTCTTTTTGATGATTGAATATTTAATTTTGGTTGTTTTCCAAATTGTTTGGGCAGAAATTTAAATCAACCCAAAACAACGGGCATAGATGATCAGGGATAGATGATCGGACCAAGCTAGAACGGTCGGGATAATGACGTCGCTTCGGGACGTCGCTTCGGGACGTGATGATGTCACTTCGGACGAACATCATTTTATCCCCAACAAAAGCTATGAGGAATCTTATGCAAAGGTGCCCAGTTTGTGTTCAGTTGTTACAAGTCTTGACTCAGACAACATTGCTACATTTACATGGGATGAGGTGGATAAGACTTTTGAGACTGTCACTGTGTCCTTCAATGCATAAATCCAAGGGTTTAACAATGCTTGTAGATCAACAATAAAATTAGATGAAGCCCACTTAAAGGGAAATTATGGTGGTGTGATGATGTGTGCAACTGCCTTAGATGCTCATAATAGTCTATTCCCTTTAGCCATAATGATTTGCAAAAATGAAAGTTATCCAAATTGGTACAAGTTTCTCAAAGATTTAAAGCCAAGAATTGCGCACATGAGGGGTTTGACCTTTATGCCAGATAGACAAAGGGGTCTTGTAGAATCTATTGAGGAGTTGTTCCCTGAGTCCAATCACAGATTCTGTTTTAGGTAACTTTTATCTTTTTACAATATCGAAGAACTATTAATAATTTCCATGTTTGGATTAATAATTTCCATGTTTGGTTTCAGGCATCTTTACAAGAACTTTAATATCAAATTTAAAGGTCCTAAGTTGATGAATCTAGTGTGGAATGCGGCTAAAGCCTATAAAAAATCTCATTGGAAGTTTAGGATGTTTTTATTCTTACTGTTGAATATATGTGGATTGCATACAACTGTTGAGCATATGTGAATTGCATTATAATAACAACAAATGTTTGGATTATAACTTTTGAGTTTAACTGTTACATTATTTGCATTATACATGTTTGGATTATAACTGTTGAGCCTATTACAATTGCTAACAACTGTTGAGTATATGTGAATATATGCGAACATATGTGAAATGCTAACATATGTGAATATATGTGAATTTCTAAATGAAAGCAACATATAGATGCATTAAAGAAGGTTGATGAAGCTGCATGGAAGTATCTAATGGATGAAGAACCATCATGTTGGGCAAGATCTCACTTCCCACATGATTGTGCTTTTGAACACATCAACAACAACTTTTCTGATTCTTTTAATTCTTTGTGTAGCAATATTAGGGATAAGCCAGTCTGTAAGTTTCTCACATGTACATCTAGATGGTTATGAGATTATTTGCCAAAAGAAGTGCAACAGCTGCCAATTGGAATAGTGGTGAAGTAGTACCTGCTGCAGTTAAACTAATTCAGAAAATGATTGAAAATATAGGTCAATTTAGAATTGGTCCATCAAGAGTTTCAAAACTGTATGAGGTTACTAACATGGTTACTATGAAAGTATTTACAGTTGATATAGTTCAAAAGACTTGCAGTTGTGTCCAATGGCATCTGAGGGACTTCCCGTGTCAGCATGTCGTGTGTGTGTTGGTCAGCATTAGACCAGATTGGACTAAGTAAGCAGTCTGTTAAGCTACTTTTTTGTAGTTGTGTTTTGTTGTTGAATGTCATTTGCCTTAAATGTTTGTTGGTGGGTTGTTGCAGGTACTGTAGCAAGTATTATATGGTGGATTTTTATAGGACCGCAAACTCTTGGGAAATTACACCACTAGGGAACATGGATGAGTGGCCCGAGTTTACTTTTTATTGCTTTTGGAATCTTTTTATTTAAATATTGTTATCTTTTTTTCCTTTTCAACTTTTTTTTCCTGTTTACTTTAAGATCTATAGATAAAAGGATACCAACCATGTCTTCTACAGTTTAAGATCTTTTTATTGTTTTCTCATCTATAGGTTGAAGGAATAAAGATTACTCAACTACCATTGCTTAGAGAACCTGGTAGGCCTTGTGTCAACATGAAGAGGTCTTGGTCAGAGACGAACTCGGAGAAGAAAGAAAAAAAGGTAGAAATTACGGCACATGTGGTGGATCTAATCACAACAACAGAACATGTAAGGGTGGAGAAGTTGGATCCAACCCCAAGAAGAAGAAAGCAAGAGTTGAGTGTGAGGTGAATGGAACTTCTTTTGCTACCACAACTTCAACTCCAAAGAAGAAGAACAAAGGCACCAGGATCTGGAGGAATAGGGGAAGTGCATCTGCTACTTCATCATCATCAACTACTAAGCCAAAAGGGAAACATGCCAAAACTAAGGAGCTGGCCCTGTCAAGCAAAGGAGCTGGTTTGACTATGTCCATTAGTAATATCAACAAAGGAGCAGGCCCTGTCAAACAGATTATTAACACATGGATGCAAGCTCAAAAAGACAAAGGAAGCCTAAAAAAGTTCATTTTTATTTGTGAGTTTAATGTTTTTTCAATGTTATGAAACACATGGATGGTTGCGTTTGTGGGGATTTTCTTTGTTTAACTTTCAATTTCAGACAATACTAGTACTTAGTTTGTTTTAGAATGTGATTATTTGCAATTTCAGGCTTGCAACAGGTTTAATTTCAGACTTGAAACAAGTTCAAATTCAGACAATACCATTAAAAGGGGATGAACAAGTATTTTTTGTCATTTTTTTAAAACTAAGGGGTAATAAGCTCATTTTGAGAATATTTGGTTTTCTTACACTTTCAAAATTTTGAATTTTTTTTGACCGTCGGATCGTAGATGACACGTGTCAATAATGTACAATTTGAAACCTTTGGGAATCAATTTTAAATGATAGAAGTATTATTGTCCGTATTTGGCACGTGCGGCCTCACACATGTGCGTTTTTGATCATTTAACTGTTAAAATGGATGGTTGGAATATATCCCTTAGTTCCAACCGTTATAGGACAATATCCTCAACTGTGACATATAATTTGAGACATATTTCTAAAAACCCCTTTTTTTATTGAAAAGCTATTGTCTATCAAAATCCACGAAGACGTACTACATTTACTTAGTTTGGTGTTAGTCGCTAGCATTATAGCAATGGGGTTCCTGATAACGTGCACTCTATTAGTCAATTTGATTGATCCAAACTCAATATTGCTCAGTAGTACTTTGCCCTTTCGCAATCTTCAAAAATACAAAGATCAGCTACAACTACTATACTGTGTCCATTCATAGAATTGAGATTTTATACTTTTGATTTAAGGGTAATGGTTATATTTGGATATGGATAACTAAGAATTACTAGTTAATCTTAGATTCAAGACCCGTTTACTCCCTAATCCATCAATCTAACTGGTTTAACCCCTAGTCCAAAAATAAGTTTTTGGATTGATTTTATGAGTCGCTCGTCCAACTCACGGGTGGGTCTTAATAATACGTTTCTATAAATATCAAATTTATCCTTTTGTCGACAACCTTCGTTATAAACAGAGAAAGAAACAGTGAGGTATCTTCTTAGATTTTGATTGATTTCTATATGTGTTTTAGGTCTTCAAACTGATTCTAGATTTCTATTCAACGAGACGTAATCTTTATATTCATATACAATTACTCGAAAGAAAACAACTTTTGATTTTCTTAGACCTAGTTTTCAATTTCAGATCTGTAAGAAAGAGAAGAAAACGATTTTTATGAAGAAGAAGAAGATTCGAGAATACACAAAATATAGAGAAGAAGAAGAAAAAGAAGAAGGAGATACAAATTCATCAATTTATGTGTTTTGTTTAAACTTTTTAATCTTCTTCATCTTGATTTGATATTCAATGTTAGAAGATGAAGGTTGTCTATTCAAACGATACGATTTAGTCGGTTAAAGTGATGGTTACTCCTCTTTTTTGTTTCGGGTTGGTGCTATTTTTATTTTTTTGATTAAAGGTTGTTATTTTCAATATGTACTGTGAGATTATACTTTTTTTTCTTTGGTACATACTTTCCTTCGGTGCATATCAATATGTACGAAGGAAAATATATATTGTGGGATCATATATAGTTTTTTCTTCAGTACATATCAATATATATAGTTGGATCAATATGTACTGTTGGATCATCTACTTTATTTCCTTCTGTACATATTTTCCTTCAATACATATCAATATGTACTATTGGACTATATCCATATCTAAAATTATATCAAGTTATATGTAATCTAAATGGATATAAATATTTTCACTTCTTATCCGTATCCAATTATTTTTGTATTATATCCGATCCAAAAAAAATATAATAAAATAATTAACTAAATTATTTTATTTTTATTGGCTAAAATCAACTATAATAATAAATATGTAAAAAAATGCGACCTCTTTGAGAATTTGAAATAGGCAAGGAAAATGACAATTTAAATGTAGAAATGAATTACCACATAAATAATTGATATATATTTATATAAAATTTTCGGATACTGATACATTTACATCTTTATTCGTATCCAAAACCTTATATTTTGTATAATAAATTCGGATATCCGTATTTAAATAAAAAATTAGATAATTTATTATATTACGGATACGGATTTAATCAGATTTCAAATATTATGGATATCTATTGCCACCCTTATTTTGATGTATTCAAATTCCATACGGATTTTGTGTAATGGGCTTGTTTTTAGAATTTCGTTTACTGCAGAGATAAATGTGAAGTTTAGTAGAGTGGGCTTCAGAGCTGCAGGCTGAAACAAGCCCTCTTTCTAGAGAAACAAGAAACGTTCTCCAAGTCCCCAACGCTAATTTGCAGTTGCAGCAGGAATTTACCGACCTTTCTCGTACTCAAAGAGAAACCAATGTTAGTTGGTTTATGATAGATATTAGTATGAAACAAAGTTCTGATATTAAATCCATCTGCAGCAACCATAATACGCACACCTCTGTGGTGCATGGGCAGTTGTTTTGTGTGCTTGAGCGACATTCACACCATCTCTAGTTAATCTTAATCCTCTTATTCAATAGTATCGAATGCTTTGGGTCTTTTTTTGATGTCAATATCGAATTGGATTCATCGGAATGACGTGCTGAGTCGTGTACGTAATTTCTTGTTAGTTGTTACCATAAAGACAAGTAACAACTTCCAGACAAGAGGGAGTAGTACCATAAAGATTCACTTGTATATGTGGTGGGTCTGTTGTGCTCTAGCAATAGCATCAACAACACTTTTAATATGAGAATGAGAGCAGGCAGTAAAACTACTTGACAAGAACCACGCACAATCATCTAAAACATTACTGCACTATAGACCCCGCTGGTCAGATATGAGTATAACCCGAGAAAGAAACAGAATTGAACAATTTGCTTTGGCTCTCACTGATTTCATTGTTTTTGTGGTCCAGTCTGAGTGGCATGCAGTAGAAATGGAATGGTGAGAATGTCTCTCAATGATAATTCACTTTTGCTTTAATACTTCACTTTGTTTTTTTTCGATTGAGAGAAAACATAAAAAGCAAAGTACTATTTCTCAGAACATGGAGTGCTGGAATCAAAACCTTCCTTTGGTTACAATTCATAATCTGAAGTTCATATTCTGAACTGAGTCCATCATACGCACTGCTTCAATTCATGTTAGCATATATTACCTATTCGATAATTGAGTTACATATATGCATGACAGGATCTTAATTAAGTTGCCTATAAATTATAGGAGTATTCTCATCAAACCACCTCACATTTAGCTTCGCTGGATCTAATACGTGGACATTTAATGTGATGACGTAGAGGTGATGTGGTCATATTACACTTATCACAATCGCCCACTCTAGACTGTAATACCATATTGAAATCCATAGGCCTAACCCTTAAAAACTAGCTTACAAAGATAAAAGTGCCCTGAGCTTATTAACCGCAAGTTTTAAGTTTCCATACAATGTTGAACTACTCTCAACAAAATGCCACTAGTATGCAAAATTTAATCATGTGAGGATTTTGTTTTTCGCAACATATGAAGTCACTGGAATACTGAATTCTATCCTTCCCTTTAATAATTGATCACTTTTTCTTTTTCTTGTTTCCTTGCTTGTCCATTGAAGATATAAAGCCAAGTATTTTATTTTTTTCAGAACATGGAGTGTTGGTTTCAATCCGTAATCTGAAATGATTCCAACATACACTCTACTCCATGTTAGTAAAGTAAGGATAGGACTAGACATATACTGACTTGATAATGACATGACTAAGAAAGGTATTCATCAATCTGGTATTCGCTAGAGCCTTCGTATACCAGAGACGACGAAAAGTAGACAAATATTTATGGAGAAGACTCGTCTCGAAGTTATATATATTCGACATTCATAATACCAAATACTATCCATCTTACAAAAACGTATCTTCTGTTCGCTACTATATCTTAATTTCTCTTTCTATTTGAAAGACAAAAACAACTCTTTATCTTTTCTCTTATTACTCATTTTTATATCTTCATTATCTTTTTTATACTACTTCTTGATACAAGTTTCTTCATCAACTTTTCTATTACTTTTTTCTTAATGGCTTCGGAAATTCTTGTTAGTGGTGTGACTGAAATCTTAAAGAAATTGCTCCCAGTTATTGGTCAACAGATTGGTCAGGCATGGGGTGTTAAAGATGACCTAAGGAAGCTTGGAAAAACCTTGGAGTCAATACAAGCTTTAATTTATGATGCCGAGGAGAAACAAATAGCTGATAATACTGTCAGACTTTGGTTGAGTAGGCTCAAAGACGTTGTCTACGACGCAGATGATGTTATGGATGAATTCAGTTATGAGACCATGCGTCGTTGTGGAAGAGGAAGTCAGCTCAAGCACAAAGTACGCGACTTATTCAGGAAATCCTCCAATCCCCTTGTTTTTCACTTTAAGATGGCTGGTAAAATCCGAGCAATAAATAAAAGATTAGATGAAATTTATAGTGATCAAGTTAGATATTCGTTGAATGCTACTATTGGTACTTCTCAAGTCGATCAAATAAGAGAGCAACACAACCGGCTAACTACTTCAGTTGTTGATGATTCGGTGTTTATAGGAAGGGAGGATGCAGTATCAGAAATAGTAAAGATGCTGACTAACAAAACGTTGCCTTCAAGAGAAATATCAGAAATAATAAAGATGCAGTATCCAGTGTCTCCATCAACATCATCACACCATTCTTCTCTTCAAGAGAAACTTTCGGTCGTGTCCATTGTGGGTATGGGGGGTCTGGGTAAGACTTCGTTAGCGCAGTTGGTATACAAAGACGAGTCCATACAAACACATTTCGCAAAAAATATATGGGTATGTGTATCTGACAAGTTTGATGTGTATATGATCTTAAAAGAAATATTAGAGTCCCTTACTGATGGTTCATGTGGGGCTCCATCAAATTGCGATGTGCTAGCGAGACAAGTTAAGGAAAAACTGAGTGGTATGAAATACTTGTTAGTACTGGACGATCTATGGAACGAGGACACAGAAGTTTGGGGAAAACTACAGGGAGTCCTTGTCAATGGTGTTGAAGGCTGCAAAATATTAGTCACAACACGCAGCCAAAAAGTTGCATCTGTTATTGGGGGTATGATCCATAATTTACAGAAATTAACAGATGATGTTTGTTGGTCTATTATGCAGAAGAAAATTTCGTTTCCACTCTCTCAAAATATGATAAATATTGGGCGGGACATAGCGAAGAAATGCGATGGCTTACCACTTGCGGCGAACTTTCTTGGAAGTTTATTACACTTGAAAAGAGAAGAAAGAGACTGGGTTTCCATCAATGACGACAAGAGCTTATGGGTTCAACCAGAAAATAAAAGAGTAATATCAATCTTAAAGTTGAGCTATGATAACTTATCTTCAACGTTGAAACAATGTTTTTCATATTGTTGTTTATTTCCCAAAGATTGGGAGATTGAAAGAGAGATATTGATTCTTATGTGGATTGCGGAGGGATTTCTTCAGCCACCTGCAGATGAGGTAAATAGTAGATCCTTGGAAGAAATTGGAAATTATTATTTTGAGTTTTTGTTGTGGAACTCATTTTTTCAGGATACAGAAAAGGATGAACTTGGTATCATCTCTAAGTGTAGGATGCATGATCTTGTGCATGATCTTGCAATGAGTGTTGTAGATCTTAACGAATTTGGGATTGACCGGAAGGAAGATGCTTCAAAGCAAAATCGTCGTGTACAACTGATATGTGACAACGGATCGTCGACAACAACTGCCCAAGTGTTTTCTAAGTCGAAGAATTTGCGAACAATTTTTGCTCTTAATCCAACGGAATATTCAGAAATCAGTGGTTTATTGTCTACTAAGCGTTTACGGGTATTGTATCCGCTTGGTGATTGGTATACAAAACTATCCTTCTCGATTCCTAAGTCTAAACATTTGAGGTTCCTGGACCTCTCAGGATGTGAATTTGATTCATCGTATGGTGTGTCATTAACTCATTCTTACAATTTGCAGACATTGAGACTGAATAGATGTAAAAATGTTTCAGGGTTTCTTGGTGGAATTAGGCGTTTAACAAATTTAAGGCATCTCGATGTGTCATGGTCTGATATTAAAGTTTTACCTGAAAATATTGGGTTATTAAAACATCTCAGGTACCTTGACATTTCTGGTTCACAAGTTATAAAAATACCAGATTCCATTACCTGGATTACCAATTTAAAGACGTTGAATTTTAGGGGTTGTCTGAATTTAGTTGCCTTACCTAGAGAACTAGGAGCTTTGACACTATTAAGGTTCCTTGATTTGTCATGGACTAAGATCGAAATATTGCCTGAATCTTGCATTAACAACCTCTGTAATTTGGAGATAATTGATTTTGGTTGGGATTGTAAGCTTCCTATAGAGATTAGGAATTGGCCGAAATTAAGGGAATTTAGACATGAAAAGAAGTCTGATATGATGCCTAGAGGTATAGAAAAGCTAAGTTGTCTTGAAATATTGGATTCAGCCATTGTAAGGAAAGAAGCAGAAGAAGATATTTATAGTGGTATAGAAGAGTTGGCAGCCCTTAACTCGCTTCAGATTTTGTCTATAAGTAATCTAGAGATTGTGAGAGGAGGAATTGAATATGTAAAGAGAGCCAAGTTACAGGATAAGACGAATTTGAGTGAATTATATCTATATTGGAGCGAAGATAGAGATGATGAAGATGATGATATGGTTTTAGAGGGTCTTCTACCTCACCCCAATTTGAAAAGGCTGCAAATATGTTGTTTCTTGGGTTTAAATTTTCCCAAGTGGATGTCTGATCGCCTGCTTCCGAATTTGGTTGGATTAAGATTATGGTATTGTAGGAGATGTGAGAAGCTTCCAGCTCTTGGTATGCTCCCATGTCTTAGGCATCTTGAGATTTGGAATCTGGATTCAGTCAAGTGTTTGGTTAGAGAATTTTACTACCAGCAACAAGAAGAAGAAGAAAGTATCCAGACTACTACAACATCATCAATATTATTCCCTCGTTTAGTTGAATTGAATATCTGTGATATGGAAAATCTAGAAGAATGGGTATCTCCTCCTCCTCCTTCATCGTCTTTTTTTTATGTTGATTCCTTCCCTCTTCTTGAGATTTTATTCATCATTGGTTGTCCAAAATTAAGAAGCACACCCAACTCATTTCCTTCCCTTAAGGAATTGGAATTAATCGGAACCAACGGCAAGGCAGTAACCTCAATCTTATCCGCCAGCAGATATCTCACATCCATTGTAATAAAAGAATCTCCAGAGCTAATAAATTTCCCACTGGGCGTATTACTCCAAAAGAATCTTCATTCTCTAAAGATAAGTAATTGCTCTGAGTTTCAAGGTTTTCGTGATGATGATGATCTAAACAACAACAACAGTTCTCTCCACAAGTTGGAATTATACAAGTGCCCTGTTTTAACATCCCTACCAGATTTACGATTATGGACTTCTCTTCGAGAATTACTCATATGGAAGTGCGACAAATTGGAGGATTTTATACCCGATGATTACAAGACATCACTCTCCTTTCTTTATTCACTCAAAGTTGATTTCATTCAAAGGGAAGACCCTCAGCTACCAAATCCAGATGGTGATCAATATGGATCCGAATTGGTCAATTTGATGGAGAAGTAGATGAAGATAAGTTTGGTGCAACTCATTCATCTCATCCAGTTATTACCAACAGGTTTCTCTCTCTCACACTCCCATTTATTTGAATGCTTAATTCTTCCAAATTACACATTTTCATGTATCATATTCAAAATTGTGATAGATTGAGTGCGTGCTCTGTTTAAAAACATCATTCTTTGGATCACTTTTAACATTTCATTTCATAAATCCCTTTCT